>JALPQI010016342.1:0-17447 GCA_025490895.1 Thaumatotibia leucotreta
GAATCTACCACCAGGGTCGCGTTTTATAAAGTTACAATTTATAATTTTGCTGTTTGTCTCTCTTTCTGGACAATACGTGCGTGCGTTAGAGAGGCAAACAGCGAAATTGTAAAATTTTACTTAATAAAACGCGACCCAGTAGGTAAGCTCGCAATCCGGACAATAGTAAGAGCAACGCATTTCATTCCAACTAACAATGTCTCTGAAACATGTCACTATTGAAATGTTTATGGTCAGCAAAAAAGGCTGAATTTGTCCAAGCGGTCATCAACAGTTTTTCTCTTGTTCGCTTTTTATCGCCATAAAACTTGTTCGCTGTGACAAATGGAGGACAAAAGTGCTATAAAATTTAGCCATTTTAACGCGCGTCCCTCAATTAAAATGGGTTAACTCTTTTAACATGCACAAGCTTTTGCTTTAGCGGGATTTGAATATAGGGCTAATATCGACATTGTATAAATAGAACCGATCAAGTGCGAGTCAATTTAACTCGCGCACTGAGGATCCCGTACAAACAAATATACTTAACTATTATTAAAGTGCGCGACAGCTATGAAATCAATCCTGACACGTATCATTTCAATGCATTATGTGATTTATGTCTTCCAAAAGTGACATTGCAAACAAATTAAAATAAATAATAAATTAAATAAATATCTTGGGACATCTTACATAAAAATCGACCTAGTGCCACAGTAAAGTGGATTAAGGATAATTATGTGGTAGGTACTAAGCGACGATACATTCAACATCGTAACCCCACCATACAATTTTTTAACCGACTTCAAAAAAGGAGGGGGTTATCAATTCGACTGAATTTTTTTTGTTGTATGTATGTTACCCGATATCTCCGAGAATAATGAACCGATTTTAAAATTTATTTTTGTGATCGAACGTGTATTACCCCGAGATGGTCCCGTTGGCACCAAGTTGCCGTCTGATGATGGGATCTTGGAGAAATCGAGGGATCTCTTCAATTGTTATAGGTACATGTATGGCGCTTTTGGTAATTTTCATTTCATTTACAAGAATTTGCATTCAGAAAGTAGGATTTGAGGAAACCAATGATGGAAACAAATCGGGAATCTTGGAGAAACCGGTTGAAGTCGGTTTTTTTTAATTTTAATTTGGTGATTATTTCAATCTTACTTTGTAAGGAATAGTGGTGAATTTGGTTCGGCAACAAATGAAATACGACTTTATTAACTTTATGAAAGGTTTAAATTTCATTGAAGTGAAGTGTACATTGTAATTTGGTTCGGCAACATTGAGCCTTACGAGGATACAGATAATAATTATTAGGTACAGATGTAGTGCAAAATCCTTTCTCTTCGGCTTTTCACGGAAACGCCCGAATTAATCTCCCTGTCTCTATTAGCTTCAGTGCAATATTTACTGAAGTTCATTGTGACAGTAATATGAATTCGGCTGTTTCCGTGAAAAGCCGAAGATAAAGGATTTTGCACTACATCTGTATATTAGGTAATGTATTGAACTGACAGCTGTCAGGATTGACTTCATAGCGGCCGAGCACTGTAAATTAGTATGAATACGTCAGCATTCAGCATCATGAAAAAAGCAAACCACTGCGTCCTTGTATAGAATCATTCATATACAAAAAAAAACAAACTCGTGGCTTGGTTCGTATTCTCATGTCATTACAAGTTATATTTGATAAATCTACACGTCATGCATCAAACCATCTAAAATATATCGCGAGCGAATCTGGAAATGTATAATTTCGTTAGAATTTTACTATACTCACTACACAGCTCGCGATTCAGTACGTAGGTAGGGGAGACCAGGTATGAACGTAACAATTTTCAGTTTTTAATTTTTTATATTTTTTTGGTAGCAGTTGTCAAACTTTGCATCTTTATGTGCAATAGACGCATATTTCATGTATCTTTTGGTACTAAAATAAACTTCATACATCGAATAGTTTTACAGAAAAATGGGTCACAGTGAAGGATGGAATTTGTTGCAATTATCCCTACCCCCAGGGCTGGTTGTAACAGTGCATAGGGATAATAGAAACAAAGTAAATAACTATAAAATAATCAATATAATTATGTATAATTAGTATTTTTAAGTAATCAACAGTCTTACAATATCACTATCTCAAAGACGAACATTAACAATGAATGAATGTAATTAACATTAGGTATTATATGAGACGAAATTAATTTATACCTATAGGATATATGAGTGACGTGAGAGCAATCAACTTTCTGTCTTATTCTAAATGGCATATAAACAAATGCTTGGGTGTAATCCAAGGAATTAAATGCTTCCTGCATTGTCCTTATTTCTGAGTATACTACTAAGCTAATCATATAATGTACCTAATATGATAAAAAAATGTGTTTTACTCCTCATTGACAGTGAATATTTGTTTCCAGAAACAAATCCCGCCTTGGGTAGTCCCGCTGAACTTTCAAGTAAAGCTTTCATTTACTTAACATGTCTATATAAAGTGACGTGAGCCAGTTGGTACTTCTTTGCTGCGTCCCTGTAGGGCATTTAAAAAAAAGATCACCTCAACTACAGCTAAAGCTATAATTTCTATTTTGGTGGACTTCTGTCTGTTCTTATTTTGTGTATATTAGACATTCTGCAACAAAAAGGCACTAAGTATATGAGTTATTTAATAAACGCTAGCACATAGGTGTACCAATGAGCCTCCAATTTGGAAATCGGGATGAAAGTAACAAGTTGTTTCAATCATCCCTGGGTATCGAACTTCCAGAATCCCACAAACACGTAGCAAAAAAACATAAAAAGCATCATTAAAACATTGATTTGCAACCCTCAAACTGTAAATGATTAGTGCCTTTACAACACCCATGCAAAACGCAAGCTATAGCGTTTACCATGAAAAATCTAGCTAAGATTGAAAAAATCGTTAAAAACTTACTTTTGCCGCATTTTTCTGGGACCATAGCACTACACGCATAACCTGCCGTCACAGCACCGTGGGTGTAACTGAGGTTAGGGGGAATCGAAATGGCAATTAAATGCCCTGAAGGACGTTCGAATAGATGTCGTAGAAAATTTTTAAATGAATTTGTTACGTTCATCCCGCGTTACTTTTATACCTGGTTTCCCCTACTCACGTAACCATGACAGTAAAAATAATAAATAACCTATACCTACACGTAAAAGAATTTTTTACGTTTTTGTTATAAATAAAAGGGACTGCGATCGTATAAAACACTGAAATGGTATCTGGAATAGAATATTTTATTGTGCTTTTGTTTTTATTCCGCAATAAATACTGATGTAAAGTGTGTTGTTTGAGTCTCATTTCTAAAAGTTCAGGTATATTATTATGTCTTCTTTTTCTTCTTCTACCTAGCGTTATCCCGGCCTTTGCCTGGGTCTGCTTTCCTGCTACATTTCCTCCACTTTGCGCGATCCTGGGCATCTTCTACTGTAAGCCTATTCACACTAATGTCCGCCTTCACGACATCTAGCCATCGCTTCTCTGGTCTGCCGCGGGGTCGGGGGCCGTCAAGGGCTAGGTTAAGGCATATGTTTCCTACGTGTAGTCAGGTGGCCTACGACAAACGTGACCAAACCACCGAAGACGGCATTCTTGGAGCAGAGCAGCGTATCCGCTACGTCACGGACTGCGAGGCTGCCACGGATATACTCGTTCCGAATGCGGCCAGCGATATATTATTATGTAATTGGGCAATTCCACGCTAGAGTGTAATGAAAGTAACGAAATTCTCGCGTGTTTATTTATTGATTGTCTAAATCTTTCTGGTATTTTAATATCTAGACATCAAAATGGTACGTATCTAGATATAATGTAACGCTTATACTTGTTTTATAAGAAATAAACAGATGATGTAATGGTCATTTCATTACAGTTACATGTGGTGGGTAAATCACCCAATTGTCAAAAATTGACGACATTCTCACATAAATAAATAAATATCTTGGGACATCTTACACAAATCGATCTAGTCCCACGGTAAGCACAATTTAAGGCTTGTGTTGTGGGTACCAAGCGACGATATATACATATTAGATAGATACATATAGATACTTTAATACATACACAGCTATGACCAAGGAACAAATATTTGTGATAATTAAACACACAAAAAATACCCTCGCCGGGATTCGAACCCGGAACCTCCGGCTTCGTAGGCAGGGTCACTACCAACTAGGCTACAGAGGCTGACATAAATAAATAGTTCATCAATATTTATGTCATTCCTAAAACGTACTTAATAGTTCATGTGTTAAAGGCAGATTCCTAAATTACTTGCTACTAAGTCGTGCCTATTAATTCAATGCCGTATTACGAGTGCTTATTAACAGACAAACAAATAAACGGATAATTACACGAAAATGTTGCCAGCCCCTGTCATTTACTTTTTGGAAATCCCGCCCTCAGACGGTCTTAAAGATATAAATAAGAAACAGGGTCTCTTCAAAGAAAACCCTTAATATCTAATTAAGTTAATGAAAGACAACGGTATATTTATTCAATACGTAGGCAGGGAGTTACCGTACACATCGAGATCTTTGACAATTTTTAATTATATATGTTAATCCCACAAGGAAATTAAAGTGCAATAAGAAACAAGCTAGATTTATATAAAAACTAACGTCTTACTAAGTCGGAAAAGCTCCCTTTATCCTTCGAAATCTGCGTGCAATGAGTCTACTTTATCCGATAGGGTGAATTTTTTTTTGACGCTTTTGTTTGAGTTGTTTTTAAACGGTTTTTATTAACTTCACCGCGTATCAACTGTCGTCGATGCTTCAAATCTTGTGATCGATTTTTCGACTACTTCTACTGCACCGAAATCAATAAAATTTGGAACTCTTATCCCCATCTTATCTTGTCCCCATGACAATGCAATATTATAATATTTGTATCCTTGTATCCTCAAAGCCTGATGCTGCAGACGTACTGCTTACCTTAACCGAGAGTATTAGACACGTGAAAATGAAAGTATAGCATGTTTGGCATAATCAAATACTAACAGCCTAATCTTGACTTCCAACTCCTCACTCCTGATGCTGCAGTACTGCCTACAATATTGGGATTATCTTTTATCGATATCTTGATTTTAAAGAAGTTCTTTAGTTATGAAGTATAAGTAGAAAAGAAACATGCAAATTTAATACTAATGTCCAACTCCTCAAATCTGATACTCCAGTGTTACTGCCTGCCACAACCGCTAGGTTTAGCGATATGTAGATTTTGAAGTACTGCTTTAGACATTAGGCAGAAACATACGGATTTAATTATCATCATCATCATCATATCAGCCGAAAGGCGTTCACTGGTGAATATAGGCCACCCACAAGGATTACCACAAGAACTGGCCCTGTGCCACCCGCATCCTTCACCAGGTCATGAGTCCACCTTGTGGGGGGCCTACCCACGCTGCGCCTTCCGGTACGTGACCGCCACTCGAGAACCTTACCGCCCCAACGGCCGTCGGTTCTACGCGCGACTAGCCCCGCCCACATCAGTTTAGCGATATAAAGAGCTATATCGGTTACTGTGGTTCTGCTGGTCTCATTTCTAATCCGATCTCGCAGAGCGCATAGGCCTCTCCATTGCCCTTTGGGTGACATGGAGCCTTCTTATGAGGCCCATTGTAAGCGACCGCGGTTTAGTACCGTATGTCATTACTGCAGCCCGCCGGCTGATAGACTCATAGAGTCCAGACCGATAGAGTGACAGCGTGAGTGATTCGCGTAGGGCGAGCCGTCGGGCCTGCGGCCCTCCAGCTGATAGATTGACAGCGTGAGAGAATTGCGCTGGGCGAGCTGTCGGGCCTGCGGCCCTCCAGCTAGTAGACTAACAGCGTGAGTGGATCGTGTAGGGCGAGCCGTCGGGCCTGCGGCCCTCTATCTGATAGAGTAATAGCGTGAGTGGATCGCGAAGGGAGAGCCGTCGGGCTGCGGCCCTCTATCTGATAGAGTAATAGCGTGAGTGGATCGCGAAGGGAGAGCCGTCGGGCCTGCGGCCCTCCAACTGATAGAGTGACAGCGTGAGTGAATCGCGTAGGCCGAGCCGTCGGGCCTGCGGCTCTCCAGCTGAAAGAGTAACAGCGTGAGTGGATCGCGTAGGGAGAGCCGTCGGGCCTGCGACCCTCCAGCTGATAGAGTGACAGCGTGAGTGAATCGCGTAGGGCGAGCCGACGGCCCTACGGCCCTCCGGCTGATATACTCACAGCCTGAGTGGTTCGCGTAGGGCGGGCCGTCGGGCCTGCGGCCCTCCAGCTGATAGACTCACAGCGTGAGTGGTTCGCGTAGGGCGGCCGTCAGGCCTGCGGCCCTCCAGCTGATAGAGTGACAGCGTGAGTGATTCGCGTAAGGTGATCCGTCGGGCCTGCGGCCCTCCGGCTGATAGAGTAATAGCGTGAGTGGATCGCGTAGGGAGAGCCGTCGGGCCTGCGGCCCTCCAACTGATATAGTGACAGCGTGAGTGAATCACGTAGGGCGAGCCGTCGGGCCTGCGGCCCTCCAGCTGATAGAGTGACAGCGTGAGTGGATAGCGTAGGGAGAACCGTCGGGCCTGCGGCCCTCCAGCTAATAGAGTGACAGCGTGAGTGAATCGCGTAGGGCGAGCCGTCGGACCTGCGGCCCTCCAAGTGAAGGGACAGCGTGAGTGGATCGCGTAGGGAGAGCCGTCGAGCCTGCGGCCCTCCGGCTAATAGACTCACAGCTTGAGTGGTTAGCGTAGGGCGGGCCATCGGGCCTGCGGCCCTCCAGCTGATACACTCACAGCGTGAGTGGTTCGCGTAGGGCGGGCCGTCGGGCCTGCGGCCCTCCAGCTGATAGAGTGACAGCGTGAGTGGTTCGCGTAGGGCGAGCCGTTGGGCCTGCGGCTCTCCAGCTGATAGAGTGACAGCGTGAGTGATTCGCGTAGGGCGAGCCGTTGGACGTGCAGTCATTCGGTTGATGAGACAGAAAGTATGAGTATACCCCTCGGGTTCGTGTAGGGCATGCTGTCGGGGCTGCGGCCCTCCGGTTGATAGGCTGACAGCGTAGGGGTTTTGCGTAGGACATGCACTCGGACCTGCGGTCCTCCAGTTGATGGACAGGGAGTATGAGTCTCTCGGATTTACGTAGTGCGTGCCATAGTGCTGTCGGGCCTATGGCCCTCCGGTTGATACATTGCATGGATTGACCCTTATGGCCCTGGGTTTGCGTTGGACTTTCCGTCAGACCTGCGGTCCTCCGGTTGGTCTGAGAGAATGAGTTTATATTTTATATTCTCGAAATTCGACTTGTATAATGTGTACAATTTAAAACTTTTAACTTGATTTTCTCAATAAACCAAATTGATTGATATATTCCTTATTGTCAGGTACTTATTGTATGAATAACACGTCCATTTGAGACACTTCGGGCATTCATGCTTACATTAACCACGCCCAGCCTTTGGTTTTCATTTGTCGATCGAGATATTTAATAACATTTTTTTAGTGTCGGATTTCTAAAAATATCTATTCAGCTGGGATTCGCCTCCCGTTACACATAAAATAATGTCCATTACGTTTACATAATATATGTGTCGTGATTCGTGATGAAAGCGCGAGAGTATAAGCGCTACTTAGCATGCATAATTTGTATTACATATTATAAACAACATCTTTGATCTAGAATAAGTAGGTATAGTATCGGAAATCATCTTAAAAATTGCACTAAAAACTTGAAAATAAAATTAGTAAAAAAAGTTTTAAGTTAAACGGTTTTTATTGCACCAAAAACTAGAAAATAAAAATTTATTGTATCTAACCGTAGATGCTACTTTCTGTAGATTACTCACGTGAAACTATTATCACTGTAGTCTTCCCAAGTCGGATGCTGAAAGCTACGTTTAGCCTCTATGTCAGTGGATTAAGCGTTACCTAATCGGAAACATTTACCAAACTGAAATAAAAAACGTGGGGCGTTATTATAAAGAAACGTACAAGTTCAAAATATGTAATTGTAGCTTTAATTTTGCAACTAATCATCCATCTGTTCCATCACTTCTACAGAGTTAAATAGCTTTTATCAAGGCCAGAACAAAACTTATTACACTATTCCTGTCTTGATTTCTATGTGTGTTCTTAAATAACTATAGTGACTTAATCATAATTGCGTACGCCCCACGTTTTTATTTTAGTTTGGTAAAAGTTTCCGATTAGGTAACGCTTAATCCACTGACATAGAGGCTAAACGTAGCTTTCAGCATCCGACTTGGGAAGACTACAGTGATAATAGTTTCACGTGAGTAATCTACAGAAAGTAGCATCTACGGTTAGATACAATAAATTTTTATTTTCTAGTTTTTGGTGCAATAAAAACCGTTTAACTTAAAACTTTTTTTACTAATTTTATTCTACTTTAGGCTGCGTTTCCACCAAAGATGTGCGAGGATGTGTTTCCTTATAAATGACACCTATTAATGACTCGAGCGAGGTGTCATTTGTATGTCATAGTCATAGTCATAGTCATAGTCATAGTCATTTATTTTATAAAGCCAATTTACACGTCAACATTAATAAATAACCTAAAATATAATCACAAAATCCAAAATCCAGTCTAAACATATTCTACGATACAGTACAGTGTATCAATTGGGAGAAAGAAAAATAAATACACATTTGTGAAATAATATGATTGAAACATAACATTCAACATTTTAAATTAAATAATGAAAACCTATGAAATCAAATCAATAAATGGAAATAAATTAATGGAAATAAATTAAAACATAAAACAATTACAAAAAATAATGATAATCGTAATTAAACATTTGATAAATTATAATTATAAACGTTAATAGCACTACAACGATATGTCCTTGTACATTATAAATTCGTTATAATTATAGAACGGGTGCTCAATAAGCCACTGCTTTAGGTGATGCTTAAAGCTCTGTAGACTTTTAGCGTCTGTGACGCTGCTTGGCAACTTATTGTAGACCGTCGGGCCCATCACGTGAGTTAGTTTCGACGACTTCATCAGTTTGCGACTAACACCCACGAGCTTGTTTGCATTTCGTGTATTATACTCGTTTACCATTGCATTTGTTTTATAGGATGCAAGGTGTTCACGCACATAGACAGCCACTTGCATTATAAGTATTGCGGGTAATGTGAGTATCCCCTGTTCTTTGAACAGTATCTTCGCTGGAGTATCAGGCGGCACTCGTGAGATAATGCGTATGGCACGTTTCTGGAGCCGAAAAACTCTCTCCCAATCCGCGCATCGTCCCCAGAGCTCCGCCCCGTACTGTATCAAAGAGTGCACTGTGGCAAAATAACAAGCACGGGAAACCTCTGGAGCTACGGTCTTTACCAAACGACTAAGGGCATAGCATGCGCTGGCTACCCTGCCGCATAGTTTGTCTACATGGAGATTCCATTTCAAGCCAGAGTCTATTTCAAAGCCCAAAAAAGTTGTGGTTGTGGTTTGACACAGCGGTTTACCATCAATATCGACGGCCAAGGGCGCTAGCTGCCGGCCCGCTAAATTAAAATGCATGAAGTGCGTTTTTCCAAGGTTTAGAGCCAGCCCATTGATTCTAAACCAATGAGCAAGCTGAGCCGCTGCCTCGTTCAGCGCCTGGAAGCGTATGCGTAGCGCGTATGGAAACACATCCTCGCACATCTCTGGTGGAAACGCAGCCTTAGATGACGATGATGGACTATTAAATGATAGATTAGCTAAGAAGACTTTTACGATAAAATATGAATATTTTGACAAATTATCTATGAAATTAATTTGGTAAGATGTGTAATGTTTTAGAACTAATAATCTCCTTGTGTTAGCGAACAGAAAAAATTGTGCTTCGCTCGTCTGCAAAAGCTGTTTTGCGTTTCGTTCGCTATGCCTTACCACGAACCACGAAAGAAGTGTTGCCTCCCTGTCACACTTACGTACGAATTCACAAGTGCGAGAGAAAGGCTACACTTCGTTCATAGTTCGTGGTAGGCTCTCAGGATGAATTTATTCTTATAGTTGCTTCATTTTTATAGTTGCGAACTGTGTAAACAAGCCTTATATTAAAAAAATACGCAGCAATTATTTATAAATACTAATAACAAACAAAAAAAACTAATACTATGCTAAACTAAACCTACCTTAAGATTTACGGGGACCTAAATTATATATACAATTGTCTTCCACATCGTTGCCAAGGGGAAAAGTGCCCATAAGGCTAGCTGAATGCTAGCGTTGCCTCGCTGAATGGCAATGTGTCCAAAATGTGTTTAATTACCAATGTACGTCGTTGAATACTGTAAAATCGATGCGTTGTTTAATCAATTACTACCAATAGGTTATCCAAAACCACGAAAACAATAAAATAGTGCTAGACTCTGAATATTTCTTTGAACTGTTTGTTTAAACAGGTACCTACCTATAGTTTGGTACTTCAATAAAAACAAAGTATGGAATACTTCGCTTGCTCGGCTTTCTTCTAGCACTCGCTACAAACGACGATTTTTAAAAGCATGAAAACCCCAATTGAAATAAAAACAAAATAAACACAGCAGAGGTTACTGTTCACAACAGATCCAATTAAAATCTTTCAAATTAAATATTTTAATTAAAGCAATTAATTCAGCTTAATTCTTTCTCCCGAAAGCATCGGCCGTTTCATTTCGTAAAAAATATTTGTATTACTATCGACATCATGAACAGATATAATTTATATATAGGTACTTACCTACTCTCAATAGGTATCATTAATATTGTTTATTAGATATAATTGCCACCGTACAGCTTTAACAATTTATAGTATTTTTCATATAATTTCTACACGAGCACATTCGATCTTAACAGCGGAAAAAACTCTAGCAATATGTTAAAATATTTGTCATATTTTTAGGGTTCAAGGTAATGTAGCCAAAATGGCAAAAACGGAACCCTTATAGATTCGTCATGCCCGTCTGTCCGTCTGTCCCAGCCGATTTACTTGGAAACTATAAATGTCACAGAATTGAAATTTGGTAAGGATATGTGTTGCATGAACCGCTACTGAATTATGATACTATACAGTATATACAGTGTTTTTTTTAAGTGGGACAATATGGGGAAATCGGAAACTATAGAAGATACAAGGAAGCTGTCTTAGGAGACATTAGGTATTTTTTTGCGATAATAATTTTGGCATTTTCAAAATTTTGGTCAAGTGCGAGTTGTATAGTTAATAATATTGATAAAAAAAATTGACACAGATCGACGTGATTTCATGCGTAGACAATTTTATTACGAGATATTATCATCTCTCAAAGTCTGAAAAATATTTCCCCCCCCCCCCCCTATTTTTGAAACTACGCGGTATAAAATTGTAACAAAAAAATTATGTTATGCATATGAATGAACTCTATCAATGATTTTTGGTTTGATTAAATTATCTCTTATAGTTTATGAGGTAGGTTGATTTAAATGTATTTTTTTAATGATGAATTGATAATGGTACGGAACCCTTCGCGTGTGAATCAGACCCGCACTTGGCCGGTATTTTTTCATTATGTTACCATCATACATAGTTTATGAACAATGGTCATTAACTACCGACGAAAAAATTTTTGGGACCCTTTTATTTCAAAACTTAAGATTAAGTGATTGTAATCCTAAACGTTGCAATCAGACAAAAAAGTTTGGTTGACAACTTTTAAAGAAAAACTTGGAAGGAAAAAAAAAACTTTTTTTTTTCTACGTACAGTTACTTATTTTAGGACGAACGGTTCCATATAAAACATTTTTATTGCGAAAATATTTTTTCTTCCCAATGTTTTTTTAATTAAAATTTTATAGTAGGTAACTGAGCCCTGAAACGGATCACGTAAATTTACTTCTGTAACATCCTAAACATATAATAGTGACTTTAACATACATGCGTATTTTATTAGGTATTTGGTTTATTCCATTGTGAAATACAAACGTTTTGTAATCATAATTTTAGACCTCAAATTTACAATAATTATCAATATTTTCTTCAGTTCCCGCGAGGATTATGAAATAAAACTAAGAAAATGGATAAACTCGGGTATATTAAGAGTTTTTGCGGGAGTCGCCCGCAGACCACGAACCCTGTAAAGTGTTCGAAACGTCGGAATGAAGTTAAAGTTAATTAATATACGCGAGTTTATCCGTTTTCATAGTTTTATTTCATGAATATTATCAAATCACTAATAATAAACGCCCAAATTGAGCACTATTGAATCCAAATGTAGTCAAAAGTGATCATTCTAGTACAATTTGAATTTTAAACTTTTTCATATTGAGCAGAAACTTTTGATGCTGGCCGTATAACGAAAGAGCTATTTGAGTATGCATTTTCCGAGAGTGGTTCGGGCTTTGATAAATTTACCAAGCCATTGAATGGACGTTTCGAAACCTAGCCCATACAATATAGGTATGCAAGCACACTCAACCAATTGAAACCTTAGACCACTTTCAAAACATGTCAAAATGACAAGTAGTAAGAAATTTGTCACTTGACTTAAGGTGCGACCACGCTGCTGCTTTAACTGTGAGGCTACAGAATCGCTGAGATGCTTAGTATGCGTACAATTTTTACCGCAAGCTCCCCACACCGCTGCTTAAAAACGGCGACGGTACGCAAGTGACGTGCCGCAAAATAAAACGCATCGGGATTATTGAATATAAAGATAATCCGATAGAATCGAATTCTGCTTAAGAGGCCACAGTACTGTTGAAGGAATACCGTCATATTTTGTATTTGATAGTATATTATATTAACCGATTTTTGGATAATTATGTTTATTTGCGCTATGTAAGTCATTTAGGTCATAAACAGATTTCAATAGTTCTCATATAAACTTTGAATAAATTCCTAGTACACACTTTCATGGTTATCTTATGCTATAGCATTTCTGCTAAATAAATAGTATAAGACTTGTGGGATATCCATAATCGTAAAGTGGGAACATTTTTTTTATTTTCCTGTAATCCTATAGTGTATACATTGAATAAATCTGTTGATAAGGGTCCTAAAATAAAGTTTTTCTATAGACACTAGTTTTGGAGGTAAATCCTCCAGAATAAAATTAAATTAGTGGAAGGCTTATAAAATACTTTAAAATAAAACTATTTCGAACATAAACGGCCCAGTCGTTTTTGAACAATTACAGAACTATACACTGAGCATATCCTGACATGCTCTTGGCCAGTTTTAAGCTGAAGTGTGATCGCACCTTTATAACAGCACTTTGGCAGTATAGTTTCTGTTGGTTAGTGCCTAGGTAATAGAAATCACTGCGAAACACGCTATCTGTCACAAGTTCAAAGGGAAACCGATCCTGAATCTATTAATGGAGGTGCGGTCTAATTACCAGTACCAGTTAGGGTTTTGATTGAAATTAGGGTTAAATGTCAGACGTTTGATACCTAAGTACTGGTATCTAACCCCCTTATTCATAAACGTCTGTATTTGGGCCTTTAAGAAAACTAACAATTATGATAGTTTAACATTTTAATACTTGATAGGTAAAGTCCATTTCAAAAACGAAGGCCCGATTCCAATTGACAAAGTCATTAGGCGTCAACAATAGGATCAGTGATAGCAAAAGATACCTGGCCAGACCCGTTTGTGGCGTGATATTTTATGCATACATTGGTGTACGACACGTGCCAATTTGTAGTGGACCAATTAAATGACATAAGTTTCGAGTGGCATCGAGCCTTCGTATTTGAAATGGACTATAAGTACAATAGCTTGAGAGGTTCTTTATCAAGTCTAGGACATGTGCAGAGGCTTCCATGGTTAGAAAGGAAGGGATCTGCATGCTTAGCCAAGTTGCCAATCCCTAACGCTTAGTAGCATATCGTAGTTTTCCCGTTCACTCTTTCATATTAGTGCGAAAAAGACAGTCAGCTGCCTTTCGCTTACGGTTGACGATTAAGCGTTAGCGAATGGCAACTTGTCTACTTGCCATGTGGTGACGGCAGTAAGAATACATTTGTCATCACCCCAACTCCTCCTGCGGGTGTCGTAAGAGTCGATTAAGGGATTGAAGTGCCACTGACCATTCTACAAGATTGATGATAGGCAGCAGCGTCATCATAGTAGACACATTACTGCGATCGCCAATCCGCTTGCCCAGCGTGGTGATGAGCATTTACCTCCTAATGCGTATATACGCATAGTTAATAGGAGATACCTACGTCCAGCAGTGGACTAACATAGGCTGATGATGATGAACTTGTCTAAGCACCCTGGAGTCTCAATGCACCGCTGCGTGTGGTGTCGTGTGCGTGCAACATGGGCGCTGTTGTCGCAGTCACGGAGCCATCTGATTCGCCACCGACGGTCGTCGTCTTTTTTTTATTATTTATTTATTAAAAGTACTACATAGTTCTGAAATTAACAAAAGTCCTGTAAAACTGTTGAGACAGTTTGTCTACAGGAAGACTTAAGTTATACATGAACAATCTTACACTGTTAACATTCTTACTACTTACTAATATACAACATGATTTATGAATAAGGGGTATAGTTTGAGAAATATAAATTGAATGTTTATTAGGGTTCCGTAGCCAAAATGGCAAAAACGGAACCCTTATAGATTCGTCATGTCCGTCTGTCCGTCTGTCCGTCTGTCCGTCTGTCACAGCTGATTTACTCGGAAACTATAAATGCTACAGTAACGAAATTTGATAAGGATATGTGTTGTATAAACCGCTACAGGATTATGATACTAAATTGTAAAAAAAACCATTGGGGTGGGGGCCCTCCATACGTGTAACTGAGGCATGGAAATTTTTTTTTAGTTGTATATAAGCGTGTGGGGTATTAATAGAAAGGTCTTTGAAAATGATATGAAGGTTTATAAATCAAATTTTTATTTAAGCAAATCGTTTTCGAGGTATCAGCTCTCAAAGTCTGAAAAATATGTCCCCCCCCCCTCTATTTTTTGAACTACGCGATATAAAATTCTAAAAAAAATATATCTTATGCACATTAATAAACTCTATCAACGATTTTTGGTTTGATCAAATTATCTTCTATAGTTTTTGAGGTAGGTTGATTTAACTGTATTTTTTAATAATAAATTGATAATGGTACGGAACCCTTTGCGCGCGAGTCCGACTCGCACTTGGCCGGTTTTTTTTTTTTTTACTATAATGTAGGTAGAAAGTTACCAATTTATATTTCACGAACTATATAACTGTAATTATGGTATGATTTTTTAGCTAACATACTGTACTAACAAATAACAACACCAAATACCTATCTTAACGACCTTGTTTTCATGCAAATATATAACAGGTATAACATGTACAATGTACGAGTATAACAGGGAAATACAGTGATTTACATTGTTTTTGATTCATTAAGTAGGTACCTAGTTTGGATTTTTATATGCATTTTACAATAAAAAGATACTGCAAGATTGTTTACCTTTTTTTAAACACCAAACCAAACAGAGTATAGTGTCATATTTTAAAGACAAACGGGTCTTAATAGCGTAAACTTACGTTTAAACTTTATCGTACGTCACGACGTAAGTTTACGCGATTAAGACCCGTTTGTCTTTAAAATATGAGTGATAATCGTGAAAGTTTAAATCAATATAGAGTATAGTGTGTCTCGTATAGGGCTATATACAATTATACATATGTCACCGTCAACTAAATATTTGAATAGCTGTTCCCTGAACATTAACTGAGACGTGAAATCAGAACTAGTAATATTAGTTTACGTCGCGATTAATTATTCATTTACCTATCGCTGCTCCACACATTGCCGTTAATTTGATTCGAATATTGATTCAGGATAATTGCAAAGGAAATTACAGGATAGTTCCATTTGCATTTTGTTTTGCTTGTTAGTCTTATGTTTACTACTGCTTGCAGTATTTGATAATAATTTTTTTCCGAAATTTGCACGCTTTTTTCGCAAAATATTTAGATAAATTCTCTTGTAGCAATATTATACAGGTTGTTGGCTAAATAAATAATTAAATATCTTGGGACATCTTACACAAATCGACCTAGTCCCACAGTAAGCTCAATTAAGGCCTTTGATGTGGGTAGGTACACTAGGTACCAGGCGGCGATATACACCGTGGGCTGTTTAAACCCGACCGATTTTAACAGTGTATTCCTGACGACATTTAGAAACTAAAATGTCGTATAAACTTTTTTGGATATCGTATCGCCTAGTTTCAGAGTTATTACCAATAAAAAAAATATATTTTCTAATTGTTACTCAATACAAAAGGTCTTTTTAACGGCGTTGGTGCCATTATGGAGAATAGTCTCACTAACCTCACTAATAGATGTCAAAAAGTGAGAAATAAAACCTTTAACAAATGAGGTTTTTGTAAAAAAAACGTTATCACTCATTCTAAGTGCTAGTTTTAGGAATAACACTTACTTTTTATATTAAAATACATTCAAAAATAAAAATTTAATTGAAAAAGGAATTAAAAACAATTTTATTTTCGTCGTAAATGACAAGGCTGTGGCCATGAGTAAGCCAAGTTAAAAAATAAAAAAATGGGGTAGGCCCCTGCCTAATGACCCAAAAAATGGGGTAGGCAGGGTAGGCACCTGAGGACTTAGATGGATTGCCTCTATGCCAGTAATTACACCGGCTATCTTACCCCCAAACCGGAACACAGTACCTACTAACTATTATAATTATACTAATTACTAGTGCGATAAAGAAGTGCTCTTAGTATTACTAGTGCGATGAGTCCCGAATACAATGGTGTTCGCGACTCATCGATAAGGTGCATTCAGACCAAACGAGCATTCGCTATTCTAAAATTCTAACCCCCTACTCTACGAAATTCGATCGTTACACAAAACGTGATTCGTTGATTTTATTTTATAGAGTGAGGGAAAGAACAGCGAGTGTTCGTTTGGTCTGAATGCACCTTCAGCTATTAGCATCTTGGCTACGCATCCTGGTTTTCCAAACGACAATCGTTTTATTATCTCCAATAATGTACAATAAAACTAGCTAGCAATAACTAGCAATTTCCTGTGTACTAATGACTTTACTGCATCGTACTTTGATCGGAAAGTAAAGGCGTGTGATATATATGAGCGTGCCTTGTTTTCAGATGCATTCAGTTTCCGCACAAACTAGCATGAACAGTATAAAATGGCTTGGCTATAAATTTCCCTGCGGTTCCCAATATTTTGCTAAAGTTGAACGGTTTATTGAATTCCGCCGTGTACATTGGCTCGCCATATTGGCTATGTGAGACGTGCTTCCAAAAATAGTACAGGGTGTAAATGCAATACAGCCGAATTTCTTAACTGGGTTCCGCATTGGGTATAACAAGCCTCTTGATTCTTGATAATAGTAAACTGTGCATCAAGGGAGGTAAGAAGGGAATTACTAACGAGAGTGTTAGAAGTACTTTTAATGACTCGAGTTAGTATTCCGCTTACCGACCGTGATGCATACAATGTTTTTCATCACACAT
>JALPQI010016343.1:0-42477 GCA_025490895.1 Thaumatotibia leucotreta
GATCGATTTCACTGCATAATATTCTTTGATGATATATGGTATGTGATATTTCTGACCATGTGAGCGTAATTTTAAGATAATATTGATTTCAGGGGCACAACGTTGGTCGCCAGTTCTTGTGTTTTTTTTTACTTTTTTTTTGCTGATGTGTTGGTATATTTCCTTTAAAACGATATTTAGTCACGATTGCAAGCTCGCCGTCAAGCGATAGATTCTAGAACTTCACTTTTTTTTTTTTTTTTTAGGGAAGTTAGAACAAAAGTCGTTGTGTCAATTTTTTTGTATCAACTGATGCAGTTTTCTGTGAATATCAACTATCTATGTCATCAAAGTAACACTAAAGTCGAATTACAGGACTAAAGTTTTAACATTCCTACAAGGCCCTTAAAGGCTGCCACCCAAATTTGTTTCAAATTGTGACATCACGGTTGCCAATCAGTGATAAGTTTACTATGGGAGAACAAGAAAATTGCTATTTTAACTGGGAACTAATAACTTTAATATGAATGTTGTACAAGTTTTTTTTTTTTTTTTTTTAAACTACAGAGTGAACGGCGAATTTTTTTGTAGATTTAACTACACTATGTCACAAAAATTAACACTAAGAATCAACACTATGGCACAGTAAAACCAGCGTAAATAATAAATTGAAAAAGGTCATGAGCTTATCCTGACCTAGAGGTCGTGTAAAATTATTCACCAATAGACAGCATGTCTCAAACTCTATAATTTTCACAATTAATTCATTGCAATTCTCATTTACATTTGTGCAACGAAAATGACAACACTTCAACGCTCATTAGCAGTGAAATTCTGACGCCGTAACTTAATCACATTATTATCGTGTTAAATTATTATTACTATTTGTCTATTATCATGTGCTGAAAACATGGAAATCCAAGAAATTGGGCAGACGCTTTTTATTATATTCAAAGTCAATTAGTTAATCAAATTAAATATACTTTGATGCCGACCTGTGCCAAGTTATAGGCACACCTCATTTTAAAAATCAAAGTGTCCTCAATAAAGGCTGTTAGTTTTGATTTTTGCCTGTTGTCAACGTTTCTAGGTAAAGGATGTCAACGAATAAGTGCCGTTGATCAAGATTGCCAACAATAATGAGACATTTTTCTATCATGTTTTACGTACAATTTTGAAATGCTATGTGATATGTAGCACTCCAAACGAGGCTTTGAAAAAGAAAAATATCACCCAACTTTACGTACTTTAACTGAAATGGTATTTTTTTATATTTTTGAAATTTAAAAATCGCTTTCATGATTTATTAAAGTTGTTTTTTGCAGTCAAGTTATTGATACCGCACTTCTAAGGAAGTTAAATCACTATATTATATTGTAATCAATAAATCTTGTAATTTTCGACCATAACTTAATGACAAAAGTGTTTTACGACTACCACTTACAACTGCTAAAGTTTCAAACTGATACGAGTGACATGTGACAACAGATTTCAGCGTTTGTAATTTTTATAGGTAGGTACCCGGTGCATACATTTTTTATTTTGCTTAATTTTTTGGACATTTAGTCTTAAATACTTCTTCAGAAGACTTTAAATTTAGACTACTTTGTTGTCATTTTCATGATAACGCAGAATTTAAATAAAAATCCTACTTTAGATAGTAATTTATTGATGTCGACGGGCACTGAACTCTGACGCCGTCAACGCGTCATATGTGTGAGCAAGTATTTTAGCGTCAAGTCTTAGGGCAGTGTTAAAGGGCTTTCTTTTTTTTTATTAAGCCAAAAGATATTTAATTGGTATTGGCTTGTTTTTTTTTTAGTATCTTTTTTTTTGTTTTAATTAGTTCAGTCTTTGTGAACTTTAAACCAGAAGCTATATGTTCCTAAAAAAAAATCCGGATCATTTATCAATTTGGCCACTAATCCATGCCATTTATCAATTTGGTAACTATTCAAAGGCAAAGGGCACCTATTGGGTCTGATATTATAATTGCACATACGCATTGCGATTTTAGCGTTTTTTTTTTTTATTACTAGCTACATGGGTTTAGATTCAGTTGGAAATAACCAAGAGATAAGTAACCAATCAAATTGATTTAATTTCTCCGATTGTACTTATTCACGTGTTTGGGTGTTTATCGATAAAGTTGCTGAAATTTTTTTTTTTTTTTTCACGACGTTGACGATTTGTTTCTTATCTCGTTAAGTTTTTGTCAATTGACCAACTATCAAACAAATTATTGTTTATTTAACAATAATTACGCATCAATGTCTCAGAAAAGTTATAGGTACCGGAAATTGGGACACAAATTCCTGCTTATGTTCTCATTATGACGTGACGCATCGTGATCGGTAAAATCGAATGATAAATCATGTACTATATTGTACGTGCAGATTGTTAATTACGGGATTATTAAGATACTTCTCAAAACTGCTTGTTCAAGAAATGACTCACCAATATTGCAATTCATATGACTGCTTAGTCACAATTATATTCTACACCAGGCTCAAAGAGCCATGCAAAGCAGTTAAAATTATCACTTGTTTGCTGGTATTTGCGGGTAGGTATTGTTGCCCGTAGCTGAAGTTCCATCTTCCTTTCGTTTCTTGTACCGCATAGGACAGAAAGTAGCGTCGTGGTTGATGTAGTTGCACACGTAGCAGGGAACAGTAGATTTAGGTTGGTTTGTTTTTGTTCAAACGGCCGTCATAATCTTCACCACGGTGACCAATTTCTTCGCATAATTTGCAATTCTCTCGAAACTACTGTATCGATGTACGTAGTTTTATTGATGAAACTCCTGGGATCACTCTCTTTATAGGTGGCTTCCACATTCCTTAGTTTTAGGTGTGAAACCGCGGAGAAAATTCTCTTGATCGATTCTGGTATGTTCGGATCCGATGGAATCATCTTTGACAGAGAATGGGCGAAAATACTACTCGTAGCTACAGCTTTCTACTGCGTCCAATCCAACCGAATAGGCCAACATTTAAGCGAATGTAGACTTGATTTGATGGCGAATTTAGGTTCGGCACTTCTGATATTGGCGTCTCCTCTGTTATTATAATAGGAGTAGGGTTTAGGGTCCAATGAATGAGACAATTACCAACTTCGTATTTGAGCAGTGGTTTATTCTTCACCAATTCGCGATATTAAAACATCAATCATAAAATAACAAAGCGTATGAGACAACGTCTGCAACTGACCATTTCGATGACAAGAATGCCCCCACCAACCATCAGTCAGGTTACTTATAGGACTTAGAGGGTCCGGGCGGGTGCAGGTGGCGTGACGTCATACTGGTGTGATCGCCTGATCGGTCAGGTCAGGTGCAGCTGTTGTTTTTGTACATTGATTACTATTGGATATTTTTCACATTTTAGATTCTACATGATGACGCCGCCGTCATATAAAATTGCAACTTAGATTATTGGTACTCCGAAAATGTTTCTTATGCAATTTAACATCATAATGATCGGTATTTAGAAGTAATCTTTGTTCATAATTATCATCACTTAGAATTATTTATGTTCATAATGTCGTTTTTCATATATATTTTTAGTACTAACTTAAAGATAAAGATAAAGATATTTTATTTGCTAAGGACACACAGATATACAAGTACAGATAGTAGGTATAACACGGTTTCGGAAGCAGGTATCCTGTCGTCATCCGACATGCAAATTATGTTCAGAAATACATTATGTTCAAACTACCTATATTTATCATTAAAATTAATACATTAATTTAAATTGGTAATTATTTGATATTACTATTATCATTAATCATTAAGGATTTCAATTAATTAATTATACATTTTGTTTCCTTTCTGGTATGCAGAAATTTGACTTTTATGTTTATATAATTTTTCACTATAGGTACTTATTTTATACTATATACTCTAATGTTATATATTTATTTTTATCTGTACCGGTTTTATGTATGAATTATTTTTGTTTAATTAAATATAAATCGTACTATTACTGTAAACACCTAACTACCTGCACAAATCAGGTTGTGGCAGAGTACTGTACTAAACGGGTTCCCTATATCTGGCATAACTTTTTATGTCCGAAACGCTTAGGACATAACAGCCTTGGCATAGTCTTAATGAGGCAGAAACATCACATGGCATACATCACAATATTTCGAACATTATTTTGGCCGAAACTATCTTGGCATATCATTATTTACGCCGAGTGTTATAAGACAGAAATTAGATTTGCATATTTTTTTTGGCATATAGCCACATGTTCGAAACTTGTATTTTTCGTCAGGCAGAATTTGTTGTGAGGGTGATAATTTCTGCAGTGAGCGAGCGAAGCGAGCGAACAAAATCTTCCGGGGCAGATCCGACTCGGATAGGTTAGGTTAGAAGACTAAGGCGGGAGCTTTGCTCCCGCCTTGGTCTTCGAGGTTATTTTTTTTTAGCAACCTAGAAAGTACTCAGCTCAGTAACACAGTAAGTAACGTACAGAATATTACTACTACCTCGATTATATTGAGAGGTCGTAATTATTCCTTCTCTGTTATGCTAAAACAAACTCCTATGCCGATACTTTTTATGCACATCCAGATTATGCTTCATCATAAATAGGAGCATCGAAATTATGCTCGAATAATATTCGAAAAACTCGAAATCTGCTACAACGAAATATGCTAAAGTTGAGTATGCCACAACAGTTTCTGCACAAAGCCCATCATGACTACATAGTTTATGTCATATAGAATTATTCATAAAAGATTTATGCCACAACAGGGTAAACCACATATCATACCTATATATTAATGGGAAAATGTTTATAAATAAACAATTTATTTCAAATAACTTTATGGGTATTGATTAATCTACTTGGCGACTTTAGAAGGATAACATTTCGAAATAAAAATCGTTATGAACACTCTAGGTAGAAGTATAATTTTTAGTAAGAAAATAAGTATGAGATAAAATTTTCGGAGTATTGATGATTATGACTATTATGAGTAAAAAACGGTATTAATAAAAATATTCGAAGAATAAATAAATAATAAATAAATAAATATCAGGGGACATCTTACACAAATCGACCTAGTCCCACGGTAAGCTCAATTAAGGCTTGTGATGTGGGTACCAGGCGACGATATATATAATAGATAGATACATATAGATACTTATATACATAGACAGCCATGACCAAGGAACAAACATTTGTGATTCATAAATACACAAAGAATGCCCTCGCCGGGATTCGAACCCGGAACCTCCAGCTTCGTAGGCAGGGTCACTACCAACTAGGCTACGGAGGCTGACTGATTGTATAAGTGCCAATATGGACCCCGGCTTGGCCCATTATGTTCTAAATAGGTAGTTTTATTTTAAAGTATTCCATAAGCCTGCGATTCAATTTTTTCTCATATTTGGACCCGCTCAGGAGGGGAGCACAAAAATCCTTTTTGATAGGAAAATAGATTGTAGTGGACATTAGCTATTAGTAATTTTTCTTTTATCTATGTAAGTATGGCAGTTTTTGTGTAACATAGCAATCTTAGTTTTTGCAAGCAAAATATTCTATTTAGAATTTAGAGCGTAGCGAGACACTGTAAAAACCATCTGCTAGCGACAATCACAAAGTAAAGCGAAGTTTCTGCAGCCCTAGTGAAAATGAGGTAAATGCCCATAATCGCACGCTTGGCAAGCGGATTGGCGATCGCAGTAATGTGTCCACTATGATGACGTTGCTGTCCATCATCAATCTTTTATCAAATATGGTCAGTGACACTTCAATCCCCTAGTCGACTCTTACGACAACCGCAGGAGTTGGGATGGTGACAAATGTATTTTTATTTCCGTCACCACACGGCAGAAAATATATATCAAATAAAAGATAATTATCAAATATTACCAAGAGCTTCAACGATCTGCCTCCTGAATATGCCAAAGCCGTTATACCAATAAAGGCGTGTTCAGATATTTTTGGACACTCTAGATGCAATGATATATCTGATGACGACTTTACACATAGTCAAATATGGAGTAACATATTCGCTATCCCACATTAGATTTGGATAGAAGAAACAAGTTCATTCATTTGCATGGCGGCCGAGCGTGTCAGATTTTGTACTGAAGTTGTTACTTGCCTATGATTTTAAATATGTCTGCCCTTGAGTATTCATATTTTTTTTGTGTTGTTGCAATTAATATTACTTAAGGTGGCATTATTAATGTTTTTGTTCACTTCAACTTACAAAATTTGACGCCCGAAAGCTGCAAGCTGCGATTAAAGACGAACAACTCAGTGGATTTCACTGAGTTCATTTGACACGCTAAGTAGATACGTTTGCTTGATCTATGGTATATATGACATCTGTGAGTCAACATCATGCAAAACAAAAGACTGAGGTCAAAGTTTAGGTATAAAAGCTCCCAAATTTCCGATCACTGCTTATGTGGTTTTCTCGTGGATGCCAATGTCAGAAATGGACCAAATTGAAATTGGACCAATCCAGCTTCAGCTGATTTTGCGATCCCCAGGTAAAAATATCATACACATCAGCCTATGATAGCCCACTGCTGGACGTAGGCCTCTCCTATTAACGATGCGTATTGCGATTGCGCATTAGGAGGTAAATTCCCATAATCGCCACGGATATTGCACACATATTAATATATTCTCCAAGTATATGGAACCTGCAAGGGCACAGGAATCTTATATTTACGAGTCGCATCAGAAGCGTTTTTTTCTACCTGATTGGTACCTACGGAACCCTAAAAATTACACCCTACACGAAAATTATGCTCTTCAGTGTACTCATGGTCAAATATGGAGTAACACATTCGCTATTATCCTTTTTAGGTAAGTCTTATAAATGGTAAAAATCATTGACGACTTTTCTTGGCCACTGGAAGGCTAAACCGGTCTAGATTATAAATAAGTACCTAGGACTGGGAATATTCTAACGGTGAACTTGCATTGCAGGCTTGTTTCCAGGCTTTACATAAGTACACTTTTGGTTAACTATATTCCATATAAATTAACAAGTAATTATAAAAGAAAATAACAAATTAAAACTAAAGATATAAAATTAAAACTAAACCTACCTACAAAGATAAAATCCAATTATAAAAAGAACACAACCTCGAGCAGGTCCGCTTGCGGCATGCAGCCCATAATACTGGCGGCGTTACCTCTCTGCTGCACTGCAAGAGCGATGCGTTGAGAGAGGTACGCGCCAGCCCTTTGGTCCCCAGTTGTGTTGACCAGCCGTGCCGACATGGCCCTCATGAAAGCCTTCATGTAAGGTGACGAGGGTCCCAGGGTTTCTATCGACAAGTGAAGTGAGTTCTATCAAACTCATAGTCCTTGAGAAGGGACGAGTTTTGCGGCGCTTGAGAACTTAGGAAATAAACTTTTTGATTATATTCCTACAAATTTAATTTCAATTTGTAAATAAATATCATGGGTAATTCTTGTACAAGTCTGACTAGTCCTACTGTATATAGGTGCTAAATTGACGATCGGTATACAGTGTGTCGCCCTGATCCGAGCTTTTATCAAAATGGGTAGGTAATTAGGTGCTTACGCATTATATATAGGGGTACGTAATATGCAATGCATTTTATATATGGGTACCTAGCAAGTGTAGCAACCGTTTTGAAGTAGGTATTAACAGTTCACAAATGTTTATATTAACAGTACCTACAATTTACTACAGGGAACTTAAGTATGTCACCTGTTGTAGTTAGTGACCTATTCCTACAGACAACACATGTTTAAAATGCAAACACAAACAAAACAAATGCCTATATGGATAGGTTACAATTACATACAACAGGAGCTTATCTTATTTATTTATTTTTATTATTATTGTGAGCCTATACCACTGCTGGGCAAAGGCCTCCACCATTTTCTCCAATGTGATTTATGTCGACCTGCCACCGGCCACTCTTTCAAAAAGGAGTCCAGCTCGTCTCGCCATCGCCCACGAGGTGTTATTATTATTGCTTATCTTAAGTTTTTCATTTATAGTAATGGACGTGGTTAAGCAAAACTGTGTCAACCCCAACGACCGCCATTTTGAGATAATCGCGTTAAAAGATTTGACAACTACTTTTGAAAGTGTTGTTCACGATTTTTCTTTAAACTTTATATATGAAGTGATAAAACAGTTCTATTGGTATTATTTATGCTATTTAAACAATAATAACATCAAATTTGCTTTTAGTGTCCACTAAATAGGCCAGTATTGTTATTGAGAAACTATGATTCTACAGTTTTTAAAGGAAAAATAAGTCAAGTCTCATAACGCATTGTTGCATATTGTTGTACAGAGTTTAAAGAGAAATCGGCTTAGTGTCAAATCACTTGATGCGTTATTGAAAAACAAATTATTGTACTTACACAATATTAAATTAGGTACTATAGTAAAAAAACAGATCAACATTAAGTTTCTTTATTAATCAACAATCGATGTAAAGTATTTGTTTTGGCAGTATCATTGTTGCCTAACTATATGTTTTTATTTTCGCTTCAGTAAAAACATGTTTGCTAAAGTATAAAAAATAATTAGCAAAAAATGTAACAAAACACTTAATTTAACTACTAAATTAATACTTATTTCTAACTCGCTAAACCTGCTTCTCAATTCTTTTCTCCTGCTTCTCTGCCTGAAGTTAGGAGAAGTGTGCTACGAGAAAAACGTTCTTAAAACATAGGTAAATAAATCGTCGATGACTAGTTTTGTTCGTCGATAAACTCTTCAACTTCAAAATCAATAGTGAATCAATATTTCTTAAAAAGTTGTAGAACGCTTTGGCATCAGCTGGGATTAACTTTAAAATTTCTTTCAAATCTCCTATTTAGGCACTAGACAATTCACGGCCATCAGGGTAGAGAATAGGAAGATTCATTTCATAGTTTGGTTTCACTTTACGACCATTGGGGCCTTTTGATATGTCAATAACTTTGCATACTTCTTCAAATTTTAGATTTGAAGAAGTATGCAAAGTTTCCACATCGTTCTTTCGCAGCTCAATTTCAAAAGTTGACAGTCACGATATTTTTTGCTTATCCGTGTCCATTTTTCTATTAGTTATTCGTTCAAGGAGAGGAGCAATCGATTTAAAATTTTCTTTTTGAAGACAGCGACATCCTAAAAAACATTTTGTTGTTAAAAAATAATTTAGCTGCTTTTTAAATCCTTTACTATTTTCAGGGGCTAACTCTTCGTCTATAATCTTTAGGTATTATTGTCATCAAACACGAACTACAGTAAAATCCTCAAATTTTAATTCGAATCGTACAAAAAAATAGGCTAGAATAGCCTATTACGGAATACGGATAATGATAATTATATGTTTTTAAGTCAAATTGTACTTTGTACATTTACTTTTTAATACTTCGCAATAGTATTTCAAGGGACATAACACAAAGACGTATGTAACTTAAAATAATAAATTGTTTTGCAAAAACCGATTAAGTGGTATAAATCTACTGCAGCAGGAAGTAAACAACAAATAAATAATTTTGCAATAACCAGTTATCCCGTGTTTATTTAACCACAGCTTCTAAATAATGCATTTTTATTCAAAAAGTATACTAAATCTTCTTAATAGTATCATGACATATTAATGTAAAAAGAAATTAAGTATATAATTTATTATTTTAAGCATACAATATCATTAAACCAGGATCCATTAAATTCGTAAACCATTCCCCTTACCTTTGAAATATTGAGTTCCAATTGGTCATCACGTTCGTATTCCGTAAAATGTAAGCTAAACTCACTAAAAAAACTATTTAAATTTAATTTAATAGTCGTCTCACAGTATTGACACGCATAAGAATGCATTTGCACCGATTATTTGTAATTAAGCAACAATAAGTCAAACAACATAACTCGTTCTTACTTTAAGTAAATGGCAGATAGTCTAACAAATACTTGTGTCAAGAAACATAACACATTATTGCTTATTGTTCTAATACTGATTGTTTTTACGTTAAAACAATTTTCATGAAATTTCAGGTGATGTATATTTTAAAAAAATATAGAACCGTTTTTAAATTGTAGATTATTACCTGAGGAATCGTTTGGTACGAATATCTCAAAATTTGAAATTTTGTGGGTTAACATAGTTTTGCTTAACCACGTCCAGTTAGTTGTCACACGCCGCGAGTAACTGCGATCTGTCATTGTCAAAAGCTAATTAATGATTAATTTTGAAAAACATTGCTTCTCGCTCATAATTAAAAAAAAAAGTAATTACTTTTAACTTTTGAGATTTTAATCAAATAATGCTCCCGATTTGGGTAAAAATCTTCAACTCATTACTCGGATTCAATAACAGCCTGCGTGATGGTAACACACTGTATAATGTGTACCTACGTATAAAACTAAACGCGATGTATTAATTGAAGAAGGGCTGACTATATTCAACAAATTTTCAGGGCCATTTTATAAAGGCAATTTTGTATGCAATGCGACTTCCATGTTTTATTTGTTCGTAAGTAGTCAGCATGCCATGTTGTTAAATGACATGCCTAATAAAGTGTACAAGGACATAATACTTAATAGTTGATTGTTTCAAGATACAACCAGAATGGCCGGTTTTTGTTAGAAAGCTACAGATAAATATAATAATTGGCAACGTGGTGACAGCAGTAAGAATACGTTTGTCACCACCCCAACTCTTCCCGCGGGTAGTTGGTATTTCTGAAATTGCCGCCATTTAATTATTGTTAACACAAAAAAAATATTGCATGGTAATTAATGAAATTGATTGTAGTTTAAGCCCTTAAAAGCTCCGACACCGCTGACCAAACATCCGCTGTATAGTTGCCTACCTAATATGTGTGTTATACATATACATATGTACTCGTACCTACTCTTTATAATTATCTAAGCATCGGCCATGACATTTTCCTGTGTCTGAACTCTGAATAATTAGAAGTATTAATTATAAGTTATTTTATTATTTGCGGTCGCGAGAGAACGTGATGTTACTGATGTTGTTTATCCGAACATGTTTATCACATCATCAGCCTATGATAGTCCACTGCTGGACGTAGGCCTCTCCTATTAACTATGCGTATAGACGCATTAGGAGGTAAATGCCCATAATCGCCACGCTGGGCAAGCGGATTGGCGATCGCAGGAATGTGTCCATTATGATGACGCTGCATACTAAAGTTATGAAAAATTCTGTAACGAATTTGAGATTTTTTTATCAGTTACGTTACATTTCGTTTAATACATTTAGTATGGGAGTAACTAAACTGAGTAAAGTACGCACGATGCCGAGTAAAATGGTGTATTACAGTCCATGATCGCATATAAAAATTAAAGGTACACTTTTACTGCAAATGACCCAGGTACATATCTACATCCGTGTTAAATCCTATAAGCTATTTAGGAATAAAAACATGACACAATTATGTAATGACATCATTATGCGGTAACCAGCTCTGAATAGTGTAAATCGTGATTATGCTGCATATACTATTGAAAACCATGACGTAATGACAATAACTGAAGCAAAAGAAAGCATAGCTAACAATAGACAAGAATTGGCCAAGTGCGAGTCGGGGTCGCGCACGATGGGTTCCGTACCATTATCTGTCAGCCTCCGCAGCCTAGTTGGTAGTGACCCTGCCTACGAAGCTGGAGGTTCCGGGTTCGAATCCCGGCGAGGGCATTATTTGTGTATTTATTTATCACAAATATTTGTTACTTGGTCATGGCTGTCTATGTACCTATTTAAGTATCTATATGTATCTATCTATTATATATATCGTCGCCTGGTACCCACATCACAAGCCTTAATTGAGCTTACCGTGGGACTAGGTCGATTTGTGTAAGATGTCCCAAGATATTTATTTATTATTTATTATGAAAAACAATCATCATCATCTCAGCCATGCCATAAGACGTCCACTGCTGAACATAAGGCTCTGGACCTCAACATGTACCGGTTAGATGCGACCTGCATCCAGCGTGTCCCGGCGACCTTCATAAGGTCGTCTGTCCATCTTGTGGGACGTCCTACGCTGCGTTTGCCTAGCCGTGGTCTCCACTCGAGCACTTTTCGACCCCATCGACCATCTGCTCTGCGTGCAATGTGGCCTGCCCATTGCCACTTCAGCTTGCTAATCCGGAGGGCTAGGTATGTCAGTAACGTTAGTTCGCCTACGGATCTCCTCATTGCTGATTCGATCGTGAAAAACAATGAAAATAGCTTATTGTAAAAACCGGCCATGTCTGGCCATGCTTAGTGTAGGGTTCCGTAGTTATTCAACAAGTTTTCAAAAATTGTTCAACTTATGAAGTTGAAATAGTACATTTCCAAACTAGTGCGGAAAAGTAACTTCGCGTGCGATAATTTCTCTTTTTAAGGCAATTGTTATGAAAAACGCGTGTAAAAACTTCTTTTTAACTCGGGTGATTGTCGCCCTCGAGAAATTACCGCGCGCTAAGCGTACGGAAAGTTCGTTTTTTCGCACTAGTTAGGAAAATAATTTACCTTGATAGTTTTTGTAAAGTCTCTTTTTTTTCATGTTTTTTAAACTTTTTGGTTCAAAAGTTAGATACAGGGGCAGGAGACAAACAATTTTTGGATCTTTCGTTAAAAAAATTGAAGTGGTTATGGTGTTAGGCCCATTTTGATTGAGAATTGGCTTTGAATAACGAGTTCGGAGTAATAGGGTCCCATTTAGCATATGGTACGGAACCCTAAAAATAAGGAACCATTCTTTTCTCCGATTAACTATAATATAACATTTTCCACGCATGTTAAGAATGCGATTTTGAGACACTTTGCAATTGCCATAATTTGATGCTTAGATAAGTAATAAGTAGGCTAAGTATCAAATTACACGTAGGTGCTTACTTAAGATAGTTTTGTTATCATTAACTCACATTATATCTAGGGTAATACTATTTTACACTACACTAAAGTAATTAACTAATTAGGTACAACTAAATTAGCGAGTAGAGCACTTCATCATCATTTATAATTTTTTTAACGTATTGTGAAAACACAAATCAAATTATTTATTAACAAAATATTTTGATTTGTGCTTTTATTTTTTCCCCAGTAGTCACACTACTTAATACTAGGTATATAAATTATTGTCAGCCTCCGTAGCCTAGTTGGTAGTGACTCTGCCTACGAGGCTGGAGGTTCCGGGTTCGAATCCCGGCGAGGGCATTCTTTGTGTATTTATTTATCACAAATGTTTGTTCCTTGGTCATGGCTGTCTATGTATTTAAGTATCTATATGTATCTATCTATTATATACCTACATATATCGTCGCCTGGTACCCACATCACAAGCCTTAATTGAGCTTACCGTGGGACTAGGTCGATTTGTGTAAGATGTCCCAAGATATTTATTTATTTATAAATATTGGATGTTATATACCAAAGAAAAAACGACCAAGATCACCAAGGTCCGATGTGGGAATCGAACCCACGTGCTCAGTGCACGAGGTCGGACCGAGTGGCCGAGGAGTGCAGCAGGCATTATTAGCCGCGAAAGCTAAGCACGTGGGTTCGATCCCCACCTCGGATCCTGGTCGTTTTTTCTTTGGTATATGACATCCAATATTAATATTTTTTTATTTATTTACTATTTACTGCACAAGATTATGTTAATGTCAATAGAGTGGAAAGGGACGACGTTCCTTCCCGCTACCGACCGAGTCTACCAACCATTGCGATGAACTTTCAGTACAGTACCAACATAGAAATATCTTTTAAAAAAATGAACCCCTCATACAAAGTGAGTGATTAGTAGGTGTCGGAACCTATGGGTGCAAAACTTCTCAAGTGGACTTGACATAGCACATACATTCATAAAATATACATATCTACACACCCACACATTGTAAGTTGAAGATTACGAGATAGGGAATAAAATTGGATACTTACAGATTTTTCCATAATCGGTATTCGTATTTTTCTTGGCTAAAGTGTTCACATATTTTAAAGTTTTGCACCTATAATTCCGATCCCGATTAGTTAGAGTTTAGTAGTATGGACTAGACATCAACTAACACCTTGTAATAAATCTATAGCAGTAATAAATATTATGGGTACGTACGAGTACGATTTTGTACCGTTTTGCGTAGAAAGTTTAGTTTCACGTGGCCCCAGCGCACGCAAATGTTTACTGAAATCACCATTTTTCACAAGTATCGAGGAGTCCTTTTTCACTACGGCCACAAGGTGATTATCTACGAGTAATGTGTACGTATAATTTGAGATAATGGTCAAAGATGGCGCAGATTGCAGGATGCGAGAGTTACAGCAATTATGCCAGCTCCGACTAAGGCAAGTACCGTAAAACCACTCGACTACTTATAGTCCAGCACTGCAACTATGACCCACAATTAATTGAAGATTTAAGAATTTTTGAAAAATATCGGGAATTTGGCATATACTCGAACCAGTTAATAATGCCCGAATACGCGTTAGTATGTACACTCGACCAATTGGAACCCTAGGCCACTCTAGAACCATGTCAAAATGAAAAGCCGTTTGAAATGTCTTACAATCTGATTGATAACGTTACTCTGACATGGTTCCTGAGTGGCCTAGGGTTCCAATTGGTTGACTGTACCTACATTATCTTGGGACAGTATTGGGACTCGTTAGGAATTGAAATTGGCTATGTAAAGTTTTCTGAAGGTATGAATATTATATTTTTCCCTGATAGCCGTCGTCTTAAGGTTCAAGAAAATGCGGTTTTTTATTTTATGTTCTATAATTTGTGAACAGTATTTTTTTAAGTGACATTCATCCATAAAAGTGAACAAATATCGCCTCACTCACTTAAAAAAAGATTATTAACAATTTATAGGAAATAAAAATAAAACAGCCGCATTTTCTTTAACCTTAAGACGACAGCTATTTGGGAAAAATATAAAATTCATACCTTCAGAAAACTTTACATAGCCAATTTCAATTCCTATTGAGTCCCAATACTGTCCCAAGACAAATTTGTATGCAAGGGGGTCTACTTATCTCTGCAGCTGACTGTACATACTAACGCGTATTCGGGCATTATTAACTGGTTCGAGTATCTGCCAAATTCCCGGTATTTTTCAAAAAGTCTTAAACCTTCTATTTAAAAGAAAAATGCGTGTTTTCGTCTAAGACATAGGTTAAATTGCTAGTGACTGGACACCTTGAATAAAAATGGAAAATATGCTTATAGTTAGAATTCATTTTGTGTCACGTCAATGTCAATCACTCCCTCTTCCAAAGTGAATTCTAATTATAAGCATATAGAGTTCATTTTTGTATAAGGTGTCTAGTTACTGGAGTGGTCAGTTACTAGCTATTTACCCAATATCTAAAAATCCTTAAACCTTTGCCTAGCCACGAAACACCCTGTATTTTTATGTTCCACCGTAGAAGTTGGTGAAATAGTACATTACGACACAAGTGCGAAAAACAGGAAATCCGAGACGAGTGGCGATGTTTCAAAACACGACCGAAGGGAATGTTTTTAATAGACACGAGTTACGAATTTCCTTTTTGCACATGTCTCGTACGACGTTTTTTAGTACAGATGGCCCTCCGAAGTTTTGGACCTGACGTAAAATGAGCCATTTCTCGCACTAGAGCCTAAAAAAGGCAACATCTGTACTAAAAACGATATTTTTAAGAAACTCCATTATTATACCATGCGTCCAATAATTATTTCCGGGCACTGAGTATTTTTACGAAATCACGTAGTTTTAAAACGGAATTTTACTAGCGAAACAAAGGACGCGTAACACAAATTCCTAGATTTATGACCGATAATTTATACTTACATCGATCGCGTTTTCTCTTCGTGACTCATCTAGTGCGGGAGACGATAGGTGGCGTTAGTGTATCATTCATTTATAATTAACTAGCGACCCGCCCCGGCTTCGCACGGGTACTATACCTACATAAAAACTTCTTGAATTACTCTACCTATTAAAAAAATCTCATCAAAATCCGTTGCGTAGTTTTAAAGATTAAGCGTACAAAGAGACATAGGGACAGAAAAAGTGACTTTATTTTATACTATGTAGTGAAGTCACGTGACGATAATATTGTATGGATATAGTCACGTGACTTTTCGTTCGCATCTGCGATTCTCATACATTTATTACAATCGCTTATCGTATACGATTGTAGAATGGCGTTTTGGCTAGGCTTAGTAGCGTATCGTAGTTTTCCCTCTCTGTCACTCTTTCATATTAGTACGACAAAGACAGTTAGCTGCCTTTCGTTTACGGTTGATGATTAAGCGTTAGCGATTGGCAACTTGTCTAAGCACCCAGAAAGCACGCTGTTATCACCAGCTATGCTATTCTCTTATTCACACATTCGACGCTGCGTTCGTCAACGAGCACGACGAGACAGCCTTCACTTCGACGTAGAGCGCAGCGCTGCGAAAAACGGTATTCGCTAACGTAGAACAGCTCGTCGTCGAACTGTAGGCGGTAACTCTCGACGCAGTGTAGTTCCAGCTCACTCCGCATTCGTCGCCGAGTGCTAGTGTCGTTTAAAGTGCATTAGTGAATACCATTTTTAGGCTCAACGCTGCCGCAGCGCTGACACAGCGTTGACAGCAAGGCGGTTTCCTTAGTGAATAACACTGCTGGAGTAAATACGCGACCTATTACACGGTAAAGCAAGAGTAAAGTTAGCACTCGAACGCAAGCGGTGATTAAATACTACCGTCAGCTAAATAAACAAATCCTTCGGAAAGGTAAGGAGGCGAAGAAGTAAGAAGTATTAATTAATTAAGTAAGTAATAGTTAGAATTAGGTTTCCTTAGTGTATAACACTGCTGCACGGCAGTGCGACATTGTGCTCAAAAACATCACAATAATTAGGTACCTACTCTTTGTCAACCTCCGTAGCCTTGTTGGTAGTGACATTATTTGTTATTCATCACAAATATTTGTTCCTTGTTTATGTATTTAAGTTTCTACAGGGTGGCCCATTCAAATCGGTCAGTATGGGAAAGTCTGAAACTATAAGACATACGAACATTTGTTCTTAGGAACCATGTCACCGATTTTGATAAAAAGAAAAACTGCATTCATACATTTGAAAAAAAAAACTGTACCCAGCTAGGGAATCGAACCCGGTTATTTTGAAAAATAAACTTACACTTTTTCTATTCAGATATCGTTTGTGTAGGTCTTCAGCAGTAAATGTCTCTAAGAAACATGATGTCTAAAATGAATGGAATTCATTGTTTTCAAGTACTTAAATTTATTTTCCTAGGTGTTTATTGTGTAAATCTTAAGAAATAAAAGTTTTTTTTTCTCCATATTTACCAACGCAGTTTTCCTTATTATTAAAATCGATGACATGGTTCCTAAGAACAGATCTTCGTATGTCTTATACTCTCAGACTTTCCCATACTGACCGATTTGAATGGGCCACCCTGTATATGTATCTACCTATTATAAAGGGTACTCGCGAGGAAACCGAAAGATTTTAACTATGCATTCTAGACATCAAAATAAACAAAAAATTATATGAGACCTAATGTTAAATTCCACAAAATATTTTTTTTTTCTTTTTTTTTAGTCTTTTTGAATACTTTTTATCATAACAACAATTTGTTAAAATTATTTTGTTTAGGGACAGGTTTTTTCGTCAAGTCTATTCTTATTTTTTGTTTGTCAAGCAAAAGGTGTGTTAATATTAGAACACATTGTGGTAGAATTGTAATCAAAAAGTTTTTTATGACGCTACGTCGAAAAACTTTTTTCGAAAAAAGGTTAATTATCTCTGGAACCAAGCCGAATCCAAGAAAATTTATTTAACATTAAATACTCTAAATATGCTCAGGAATTCAGCATTAAAATCTCTCGGTTTCCTCGCGAGCACCCTGTATAAATAGTATCGTCGACTGGTACCCACATCACAAGCCTTAATTTTGAGCTTACCGTGGGACTAGGTAGATTTGTGGTGTCATACTTCCTGGCGGTGACATGGTGTCGTACAGTATACAAACTAACATCAATAAAATGTACATTAAATGTACGAAATTGTACGCTAATTAAAAAAATGTACTACACGTACGAGACGAGAAAACGGTGTTAATCCGTCACCGCTAGGAAGCATACTTCCTGGCGGGGGCTATTTATTTTGTTATGTTGCGGCCGTATTCTCAATGAGCATGTCAATCAGAAAATATGTACGAAAAATGTACGTTCTGGTTGTAAAATATTTTTGGGTACATCTATCTCATAGGTGCTTTAATTTGGTACTAAAAACATTTCAATAGAACTTGATTTATTTAACGTTTTGATCAATTATATACATCAATAAGTGGCATGTAATCGTCGTCGTACATATTTATGCGTGTACATAACTATTATTACATTCCCTACTGTTTCCCTATTAATCTCATTGTAAATAACTTCTGCGCGTAATGATATAGGGAATAGGATTATGATTCGTTATATTGGAAACGTGAAACTATTTCTACGGAGATATTCAGCAATACCAGAAAGTACATTTTTCGTACATATTTTTTTATTGACATGCCCATTGAAAACTCGGCCGTAACATAACAAAATAAATAGCCCCCGCCAGGAAGTATGCTTCCTAGCGGTGACGGATTAACACCGTTTTCTCGCCTCGTACGTGTAGTACAATTTTTTTTAATTAGCGTAGAATTTCGTACATTTAATGTACATTTTATTAATGTTAGTTTGAATACTGTACGACACCATGTCACCGCCAGGAAGTATGACACGATTTGTGTAAGATGTCCCAATATATTTATTTATTATTCTAACGCTATGGCAATATAGGCGTGATCAATTGGCGACGAAACACTTTTTATAGGTAAATTGTTTATATTTTAATTTAAGTATAAGTTTAGTTTTTAATTAATTAAAATAATATGTTAATCTTGTCTGTAAAACACTATTATATAGTTTTTTTTCAATTGAATACCTAACTATCAATAAAGAATGAACTCTCTTTCTCTCTTAGGAGTTTTTTTTGCGATTTTTTGATTGTCTCCATAGTGTACTTAGACGACACGCCCACACACACACAACCAAAAATCACCCTGTATAACAAGTTTTCTTCCTGTATCCTTAGTAATTCGTAGCATACGTAACTTCGATCGTAACTAGCAATGTACCGAGAAGTTGCGAAACTTCTATAGAGAATGTTCTCGGCAATTTAATTTTTACAAGCGATCTAATCATACCAAAACCTTTGTATATACATGCCACAATACAAATACAATATTCTTCATAAGACTTTTTTATGAGTTCTCATGGAAACATTCTCAATGAGAACTGACTTTCAAATTCTCATGAAAATTCTCGGAAATTTCCGAGTATATTCCCGCAATTTTGAGAATGTTTTGCAACTTATACATTGCTAATCGTAACTGGGTTCTACATTAAAGAATTACGGCTAAAAGAAACAATATTCAAATACAAAAATAATTTTATTTGGCGACAATTCGAAAAGGAACATCAATTCTTGTACAATTATCTCAATTTCATTATTGATTAAAACTTACCATTAAAAATGCGATTGTATCAAAAATACTTAATAATACGTAATTATTATAATTATCAATTAAAATTATGAACTTATCAAATTGCATTTCATTATCATCAATAATTATTAAACGTAACTTAACAATCTTAGTTCTAAATAATTGTAATAAAGCTAATTGACAACTCACAACATACTTTTAGGGTATTTCTATTTACGGTGATATTCCAAATTGGCATTTCAGATTTTTTTTAATACGTGTATTGCCACTCAGAATCACGAATTCTATCCCAATATGCGAAAATAGTATCCCCAAAATTAGGTACATCAAATATTTTGTGTATCAGTTTTGTTGCGCTATAGAGGAATATATCAATATATTCGGCAATAAACGCTCCAAAATAAGAAAAAATTTAAATCCTGGGGGTTCGATTACTTAAGAAAAAAACTTTCTTTTAAGACCCTTATCTTTTTTAAAGATCTATTTAACAATATCCCACTTTAGGATTACAGCAAAATAAAAATATTGCAAATTTCTAGTACTAATGGCGACTGAGCTATGTGCTGCGAACAGTTTACTAGGGGCCCTTTAAAAAAATGGGGTCATTTTTCGCAGTAAAAATGGAAACAGTTCGTGACTCTGAGTGGAAAAACATGAAATTGCCCCGAAAAATTGGGTAGAACCGTAAATAGAAATGCCTACTTAACTATAAGTAAATTAGACACTTATAGTTAAATTTGAGTCAAAATTGTTTTCGTTGTCTTATTTTGTGTCCCTAAAAAACGTGACACAGTTGTGAATTTTGTATGAGATGATGTTTTGTTACCAATTTTTGATGTATGGATTAAAATCTAAAAAAGAAATACAAGTGCACCGGATTTTTTTATATACTGAGTCGAGACAGCAAATAGAAGTGTGGCAGAGTGGTATGAAACAAGACAACGAAAAGAATTTTGACTCTTTTATAAAGAAAAATTGTACTGGGGTGATAGTTTTGGGGTGGATACAGAAAAATATCTAAAATCGAAAATTTCTGTTGCGTTTTCGTAAAAACCTGAAAAATCTTACCGGGAATATAAGAGTGACAAAACGAAATTTTAGATTTTCGACTTTCCCAGTGTGTTATACAAAAATATTGTACGTAATTTAGGGTTTCATAAAAACAAAAATCATAATGAATTTCAATATCAACCTATAAAAACTTAAACCACCATTTAAAAATAGTTGTGATTCGTCCATCAAAGTTTTGATTGGATATATTCTATAAACATTTGTCAAAGATGTTGCGCCGAAATATGCGCGGTGTAAAAAAAAGCGCTATGTCCTGCCCATCTTGGTACAATTGAACAATTTGTTTTGGGGGCATTTTTGAGCCGGCGTTAGACGTCCATGTTATATATGGTCGTAAATTACGTACAGTATTTTTTAAACCCAAAACCAGGGGAGTAATAAGTAGTAGAGTAACTTGTTGTAGCAGTAATAATTTACGTGAGGGGTTCGTCGGTGAAGTAGGGGTGCTCCAGGCAATCCAGCGCGGTGAGACGCTTCGCCGGATCGAATACCAGCATACGCTGCAACAACACATTCTTAGTCAGCTTCTGTCGATTAGTCTGGGACACTAACTAGCACATTTATCAAGATTTTTGACCCCCTTTAAAAACAACCAACTTCAACCGATTTCTCCAAGATCCTATCATCTGTGGTTTCCATTATTGGTTTCCTATCATCAAATCCTACTTTCTGAATGCAAAATTTTGTAAAGAATGAAAATTACCAAAAGCGCCATACATGTACCTAAAACATTTAAAGAGATCCCTCGATGTCTCCAAGATCCCATCATCAGACCCCAAATTGGTGCAAACGGGACCATTTGATTATACACGTTCGATGACAAAAAAGATTAAAAATCGGTTCACGGTTCTCGGAGATATCAGGTAACATACATACAAAAAAATTCAGTCGTATTGAGAACCTCCTCCTTTTTTTGAAGTTGGTTAAAAAGGAAACTTCCATACAAACTTCCTGGGACATTTTGGAGAATGTGGTGGATTTTGCTCAGCATTTGACTGTACCAGCCTACCAATTTTTATCAAACTCATCCAAATGTAAAAACTTTTAGAGAACTGCACATTTTAAGGGTCCACGGAAAGAACATGTCTAGTCAATTCAAATTACAGAAGGAAAAACTACCTTACTTTTAACATAATAAGGTGTGAATTTGTCCTGATTTTTTAGGCACTGGACATGTTTTTCCTGTGGGTAGACTTATGTATGAGATGAGGGTAGTGATATGAAATAAACAGTCATAGCAATGCATTACTGGTTTCAATATCTCATCCTGCCCATAATAGTACTTTACATTTCCCATGGACCCTTCATTTAATTCAGTGAAAGAATTTAAGGAAATATTTCTGTCTTTTAGTCGCTGATATCTTCATAACAGGTTCTTCGAATAGAAACCGGTCACTATCCATTTTGTAGATTCCTAAAGTCTTATTGGATGTTTATCATCCTACATCTATTGACTTACTTTGATGAGGTCCAAGCCGTGTGGGTATACTCTTGGGTCGTCTCGTTCGTTTTTCGTCACGTTCGTAAATTTGTCCGATTCTGCTTTCGTCACCATTTTCAGAGTCTTGGTATACTCTTGGGTCGACTCATTCGTTTTTCGTCACGTTCCTAAATTTGTCCGATTCTGCTTTCGTCACCCATTCTTCATTCGTCAAGTTAGTCTTTAGTCATTGTCGTCTTTGACCATAATAAGTTGTTGACCTTTTTCATATTTCGACTCAATCGTTTTTTGTCGTTTCGTATTTGGTCTAAGTTGATGGTACCGACTTAAGATTATGAAAATATATGAAAAACATAGATTTAACAGCGAACATGACGAAAGAAAATTATGACGCGTTAAGAACGAGACGGATTAAGATAAAGACGAACAACGAATTTGACCGAAGATGAGAAAGACCATCGACGATCGTGACGAATAAAGAATGGGTGACGAAAGCAGAATCGGACAAATTTAGGAACGTGACGAAAAACGAACGAGACCACCCAAGAGTATACCAGAGTCTTAAGTCGGTACCAACTTAGAATATGACCAAATACAAAACGACAAAAAACGATTGAGTCGAAATAAGAAAAAGGTCAACAACTTATTATGGTCAAAGACGACAATGACTGCAGACTAACTTGACGAATAAAGAATGGGTGACGAAAGCAGAATCGGACAAATTTAGGAACGTGATGAAAAACGAATGAGTCGACCCAAGAGTATACCGCCGTGTGGGTCTACCGTCGGCGAGGTCCTGGGGTACTCCAGGTAGCTGTCAGCGACGATGGACACGTTTGCCACTTTTCCCAATGACACCAATAGGATGTCTCATCCTAGACAGGTCAAAGGTAAGACTAATTGGCATTAGGACTCACTCTGATGAGGTCCAACTGTGGGTGTATCCTGGGCAGGTCCCAGGGTACTCCTGGAAGCTGTCAGTGGGACTCACTCTGATGAGGTCCAAGGCGTGTGGGTGTATCCTGGGCAGATCCCGGCTAGGGTACTCCTGGAAGCTGTCAGTGGGACTCACTCTGATGAGGTCCAAGGCGTGTGGGTTTTTTTTTTTTTTTTATACCACGTCGGTGGCAAACAAGCATACGGCCCGCCTGATGGAAAGCAGTCACCGTAGCCTATGGGCGCTTGTAACCCCAGGGGTGTCACATGCGCGTTGCCGACCCAATAAGAACTTGTACACTCCTCTTTTGAAGACTAATTGGCACTAGGACTCACTCTGATGAGGTCCAAGGCGTGTGGGTGTATCCTGGGCAGGTCCCAGGGTACTCCTGGAAGCTGTCAGTGGGACTCACTCTGATGAGGTCCAAGGCGTGTGGGTGTATCCTGGGCAGGTCCCAGGGTACTCCTGGAAGCTGTCAGTGGGACTCACTCTGATGAGGTCCAAGGCGTGTGGGTGTATCCTGGGGCCTATTTCTCGTAACTATTAGTTTACAAGTATATTAGTTATTAGTTACTAGTGAAAATTTTACAAGTCCTAATATTTTCTGTTTCTCGAAAATAATTATTAGACTAGTAACTAATATTGGTAAACTAATAAAAAATATTAGTCCAGCTTGGCTGATTGGGGTATTACCCATGTCTTAATTACATGTTTAAAAAAAACATTGGCGGTAAAGAGCAAATTTTTTGTTTAGTTAAAATCAAATACATATCTAAATTTATTAAGAACTGATATGAAGTTGATCGTTTTGAGGACTATATTGGAAGCCAGAGATATTTTATTTGGAAGCTTTTCGGATACATTAACCTAAATAGATAAACGTAAAAATGGAAGGAATTAACAATTTCAATGATTTCTCATCCGAATCCGTCCACATTTTATAATTTTCTTTAGTTAACTGTAAAAGTAACACGCTAATAGTTTGGACTAATATTTTTTACCAAGCTTCGGCGACTAATAGCTTTACGAGTGTATTTTACAAGTGTTGATATTTTTCTTTGTATTCGAGAAACCAAAACCAAATTAGGACTAATAATATTAGCTAATATTTACTAGTTGGTAACTAATAACTAATATTTTATTAGAGTGGCTTCGAGAAACGCAAAATTGTAAACTTGTAAAAAATATTAGCCCATGAACTAATATTACTAGTCTAATAAGGTACGAGAAATAGGCCCCAGGAAGCTGTCACTAGGACTCACTCTGATGAGGTCCAAGGCGTGTGGGTGTATCCTGGGCAGATCCCTGTAGGGTACTCCTGGAAGCTGTCACTAGGACTCACTCTGATGAGGTCCAAGGCGTGTGGGTGTATCATGGGCAGGTCCCAGGGTACTCCTGGAAGCTGTCAGTGGGACTCACTCTGATGAGGTCCAAGGCGTGTGGGTGTATCCTGGGCAGGTCCCAGGGTACTCCTGGAAGCTGTCACTAGGACTCACTCTGATGATTTATTGTTTTATTGTTTTGTCACAAATATAGATGACCCATGAATGATCTTGTAATAATTTAAGTGCTATTATGTGAACCCCGTGAGCAGAACCGACCATGCTGGCCGTCATATGTCACTAATGTCAGTGTCATTATTGGGGATGCGTTCCAAAATTATAATTTAATAGTGCGAGCGACGTTTCAGTGTATCTTATGTATGTTATTGTATTGTATAATATTCTGTTTCCATTTCTGTATTTTAATTTATGTATGTAAGTATGTGTATTAGAATAAGTGTCAGACGTGCGTGACCTCACAAACAGCCCCAATGGAAGACCAGCGCTGGGGTGTAATTACAGGCCCCAGCTTTATGCTGAATTGGGGACCGTTTTGTGGCATAATTTGTTTCTTGTCCTTTTAAATGTGTATCTTACCTTAAGTCATGTGTCACAAATAAATATTTTTTTCTTTCTTCTTTCGTTCTTTTGATGAGGTCCAAGGCGTGTGGGTGTATCCTGGTCAGGTCCCAGTAGGGTACTCCTGGAAGCTGTCAGTGGGACTCACTCTGATGAGGTCCAAGGCGTGTGGGTGTATCCTGGTCAGGTCCCAGGGTACTCCTGGAAGCTGTCAGTGGGACTCACTCTGATGAGGTCCAAGGCGTGTGGGTGTATCCTGGTTAGGTCCCAGGGTACTCCTGGAAGCTGTCAGTGGGACTCACTCTGATGAGGTCCAAGGCGTGTGGGTGTATCCTGGTCAGGTCCCAGGGTACTCCTGGAAGCTGTCAGTGGGACTCACTCTGATGAGGTCCAAGGCGTGGGGGTGTATCCTGGGGCCTATTTCTCGTAACTATTAGTTTACAAGTATATTAGTTATTAGTTACTAGTGAAAATTTTACAAGTCCTAATATTTTCTGTTTCTCGAAAATAATTATTAGACTAGTAACTAATATTGGTAAACTAATAAAAAATATTAGTCCAGCTTGGCTGATTGGGGTATTACCCATGTCTTAATTACATGTTTAAAAAAAACAACGGCCTCGGCGACTAATAGCTTTATGAGTGTATTTTACAAGTGTTGATATTTTTCTTTGTATTCGAGAAACCAAAACCAAATTAGGACTAATAATATTAGCTAATATTTACTAGTTGGTAACTAATAACTAATATTTTATTAGAGTGGCTTCGAGAAACGCAAAATTGTAAACTTGTAAAAAATATTAGCCCATGAACTAATATTACTAGTCTAATAAGGTACGAGAAATAGGCCCCAGGAAGCTGTCACTAGGACTCACTCTGATGAGGTCCAAGGCGTGTGGGTGTATCCAGGGCAGGTCCCAGTAGGGTACTCCTGGAAGCTGTCAGTGGGACTCACTCTGATGAGGTCCAAGGCGTGTGGGTGTATCCTGGGCAGGTCCCAGGGTACTCCTGGAAGCTGTCAGTGGGACTCACTCTGATGAGGTCCAAGGCGTGTGGGTGTATCCTGGGCAGCACGTCAGCCAGGTCTCGGGCAGGGTACTCTGGGAAGCTGTCAGCGACGATGGACACGTTCTCCGGCCATTCCTCCCGAGGAGGCCGGCCGATCAGTCTGGAACGTTAAAATGGAATAGGTGAAAATTCTAGTTTTGGAACTTGCTACCAATCTTTAGAATCAGAATCAGAAGTTTTTATATTAGTAGGTCTACCCTTGTAGACTAATTCAATAGAGTCAAAATTCGGTTTCGTGAATAATTTGTGGGCATTTGAGTGGCTTGTCCCACTCTCTCGCTTATCATACCGACGGAATTAGCTTTTATGATTATTTACGAATTTCTTTCCTAGTAGGACTTAAAACGGGATATTTAACATGTAATTGAAATTATTGAGTACCCGATATTTCGGCGCTGTTGCAAATGCCATCTTCATGAAGTAACTAACGAATTGCGAGTTTTAGTGGTCTACTCACACATCACACACTGTAGTTTCTAAATCGCTTGTTTCGCAGTGTCACAACCACTACCGTCTTTATTCTCACTTGTCACTCGAACACCACTACGACATATCGGGTGTTCAATAATTTCAACTTGAAACTCTACCCCACCTAATAGCTAGCAGTTCTATACCTAACTCTAGAATCCCAGCTCAAAACTCCAAGATCTCTAGAAGAAACCAGTCACCTTCATAGGAAATCCTTGACAAAGGATCATCTTGGAACTCCACCCCACCAAATTTCCAGCAGTTCCACGTCTAACCCCAAAATCTCAGATCAAAACTCCAAGATCTCTAGAAGAAACTAGTCACCTTAATAGGAAGTTCATGACAGATAATCACCTTGAGACTCAGCCCCACTTAATTGCCAGCAGTTCTACGCCTCACCTCAAAATCCCAGCTTGAAACTCCAAGATTTGTAGAAGAAACCAGTCACCTTAATAGAAAGTCCATGACAGAGAATCACCTTGAAACCACCCCACCTAATTGCCAGCAGTTCCACGCCTAACCTCAAAATCCCAGCTTAAAACTCCAAGATTTGTAAAAGAAACCAGTCACCTTAATAGAAAGTCCATAACAGAGGGTCACTTTGAAACCACCCCACCTAATCGCCAGCAGTTCCACGCCTAACTTCTAAATCCCAGCTTAAAACTCCAAGATTTCTAGAAGAAACCAGTCATCTTAATAGGAGTCCATGACAGAAAATCACCTTGGAACACCGCCCCACCTAATTGCCAGTAGTTCTGAGCCTAACCCCAAAATCCCAGCTCAAAACTCCAAGATTCATAGAAGAAACCAGTCACCTGAAGATGCAGTGCAGCTGGTCGGAGTCGGAGGCTCCCGGCAGCAGCGGCGCGCGCGAGTGCAGCTGCGCGAGCACGCAGCCCGCCGACCACACGTCCACGCCCGTGTTGTACGATACTCCGAGGAGGACCTCGGGAGGCCGGTACCAGAGGGTCACCACCTGGTAGGGTTACATACTTAAGTCGATGATTGCTTGACATGTTTCGACATTATACATATTACAGATTTCCTTCCTTACATGGCCCCCACCACCAACCGCGGCCTCTACCGATTCTAGAAGGACGCAGGCCCTCAGTACAGGTCGGGCTTTGATAGAGAGTGCTCCGGACCAGGATCTCTTAATGGATTGAAACATGTCGAGCAATCATCGACTTAAATTGTGAAAGATTTCATTAAAGTGACAAAAGACAAAGTCTCGAAATTGGGCCTCTGATTGTAATAGTTTTTAAGCTGATCTGAATATTCAGGCTCATAAATATAATCATCATCATCATCATCATCATCATCATCATCAGCCTATGATAGTCCACTGCTGAAGGTAGGCCTCTCCTATCAACTATGCGTGTAGACGCATTAGGAGGTAAATGCCCATAATCGCCACGCTGGGCAAGCGGATTGGCGATCGCAGTAATATTATGCTCTTATTAATAAACCTGTCACAAGTCTTAAAAATTCATAAGGGGCACCTATTTGCTAGCAGTCCCTAACCTATCCTCAAAATCTCAATTTAAAACTCCCAATTTCCTAGAACAAACCTGTCACTAATATCAACCAACATGTCTCCACACTTCATTGCTAGCAGTTCCACACCTAACCTCCAAATCCTAGCTCGAAATCTCGAACTTTCTAGAAGAAACCTTACCACGCTAGTTAACTCCATGTCAGTATCGTAAGCTAATGTTTCTACCTACCTAAATGCTAGCAGTTCAACACCTAACCTCCAAATCACAGCTCAAAATCTCGAACTTTCCAGAAGAAACCTTACCACGCTAGTTAACTCCATGTCATTATTGTAAGCTAATGTGCCTCTCCACTTCATTGCTAGCAGTTCCACACCTAACCTCCAAATCTCAGCTCGAAACCTCGAACTTTCTAGAAAGAACCTTACCACGCTAGTCAACTTCATGTCAGTATCGTAAGCTAATGTGCCTCCCCACCTCATTGCTAGCAGTTCCACATCTAACCTCCGAATCCCAGCTCAAACGCTCGAACTTTCTATAAGAAACCTTACCACGCTAGTTAGTTTCATTTCAGTATCGTAAGTCTTGGCGAGCCCGAAGTCTGCGAGCTTCACGCGGCCTTCAGCGGTCACCAGCAAGTTGTGAGGCTTCAGGTCGCGGTGGACGATGCGGTGGGAGTGAAAGAAGTCTACTTGGATGACACTAAAGATATATTTATGTGAACTTAGGCCATTTTCACCTGCACCTTACCTAATTCCTAGCTGTTCTAAACCTAACCTGATCTTTTTAGCTTTTAACTACCATATTTCTAGAAAAAACTAGTCCGCCATTAAAAATGACCTCGTATCGTGGGCCTACCTAATTGCCAGCTGTTCCTAACTTAACCTCAAAATCTCATCTCAAAACTCTCAATTCCGTAGAACAAACCTGTCACTCATTTCTACTCATGTGCTTCTCCACCTCATTGCTAGCAGTTCTCAATGTAGCCTCGAAATCCTAGCTCAAAATCTCGAACCTTCTAGACGAAACCTTACCACGTTAGTTAACTCCATGTCAGTATCGTAAGCTAATGTGCCTCTCCACTTCATTGCTAGCAGTTCTCGACCCAACCACCAACTTTCAGCTCAAAACCTAGAACTTTCTAGAAGAAACCTTACCACGCTAGTTAACTCCATGTCAGTATCGTAAGCTAATGTGCCTCCCTACCTAATTGCTAGCAGTTCCACACCTAACCTCCAAATCCCAGCTCAAAATCTCTCACTTTCTAGAGGGAACCTTACCACGCTAGTTAACTCCATGTCAGTATCGTAAGCTAATGTGCCTCCCAATCTAATTGCTAGCAGTTCCACACCTAACCTCCAAATCCCAGCTCAAAACCTCGAACTTTCTACAAGAAACCTTACCACGCTAGTCAACTTCATGTCAGTATCGTAAGCTAATGTGCCTCCCTACCTAATTGCTAGCAGTTCTCAGTCTAGCCTCAAACTCCCAGCTCAAAACCTCTCACTTTCTAGAAGAAACCTTACCACGCTAGTCAACTTCATGTCGGTATCGTAAGTCTTGGCGAGCCCGAAGTCTGCGAGCTTCACGCGGCCTTCAGCGGTCACCAGCAGGTTGTGTGGCTTCAGGTCGCGGTGGACGATGCGATGGGAGTGAAGGAAGTCTTCTTGAATGACCATACTAAGGATACTAAAGATGACCATACTAAAAAGATACTTATGTGAGCTCAGCACGCCATTTCCACCGACACCTTCCTTACCTAATTCCAAGCTTTTCTAAACGTAACCTGATCTTTTTAGCTTTTAACTACCATATTTCTAGAAGAAACTAGTACTCGACAAAAAAATAACGTCATAATGTGATCCTACCTAATTGCCAGCTGTTCCTAACTTAACTTCAAAATCTCATCTCAAAACTCTCAATTCCGTAGAACAAACCTGTCACTAATTTCTACTAATGTGCCTCCCTACCTAATTGCTAGCAGTTCTCAACCTAGCCTCAAACTCCCAGCTCAAAATCTCGAACTTTCTATAAGAAACCTTACCACGCTAGTCAACTTCATGTCAGTATCGTAAGTCTTGGCGAGCCCGAAGTCTGCGAGCTTCACGCGGCCTTCAGCGGTCACCAGCAAGTTGTGAGGCTTCAGGTCGCGGTGGACGATGCGGTGGGAGTGGAGGAAGTCTACACCTGATAGGATGTCGTAGGACATGCTCTGGAAAGAAGATAGGATTTTTAAAAGTGAAGCTTTTCTTTATTGGTTACTATATAGGTATAGGCAAAACCTGGACCTGTGACCTGTGGACTGATGACCTGGTGAAGGTTGCAGGAGTCCGCTGGATGTGGGTGGCATAGGACCGGTCATTGTGGCAATCTTTGGGGGAAGCCTATGTTCAGAATTGGACGTCTTTCGGCTGATATGATGACGATAATGATAGATGAAATCACAGCTAAGAATCGATAATTGATTATGATTTCTAATAAAAATTAAGCATTAAATAAATAAAAAAACGATTTCTCCAAGATCCCATCATCAGACCTCAACTTCAACGGGCCTGTCTCTATTCCCTTACTCTGACCCTGTCCTGGCCCCAATTTCACCACATTGACAAGTGCTACAATTGTAAATTTACTGTTTCTCCAATCTGGGGCGTCTATAGGCTACAGTTACCGTTTACCATCGGAAGGGCCGTGCGTTTGTTTGCCACCAACGTAAAATTTAGGCTCTTACCCTGATCCTGTTCTCAGAGAGTGGCCCAGGTGCCCGCTTAAGATAAGAGTCTAGATCTTGCTCCACATGCTCGAACACCAGGAAGAGGACCAGCTGTTCTCGCTCCATGGAGTGGCCTCCGTGGCAGACGTCCAGCAATCTATGAGGGAATAAAGTTAATTAACCTTCGGAATACGGGGTGGGGTCGGCGTGTTCTCGAGTGGCAACCACGCACTGGACGGCGCAGCGTGGAAAGGCCCCCCACCAGATGGAGCGACGACCTGGTAAAGGTTGCGGGTGTCCAATGGATGCGGACAGCTCACGACCGATCTTTGTGGAACTCTCTGGGGGAGGCCTATGTCCAGCAGTGGACGTCAATTTGCTGATGATGATGATACGACGTGGGGTATACCAGACCATGGATGGAAACATCATTATAAACATTTTGCACCTCATATGTAATAAAGTAAAAAATAAAGTCAAACTCAAATGATTCTTTATACAGTCAAGTGCAAAAATAAGTATCGAAAGAATCTGCTTATAAATTATGTTACACAGAATTTGAGTGCTAGTGCACATATTTTTGAACATTTATAGTGGACATATTTTTGAACATTTTTGTGAACACGTCATTTTGTCTTTGACTGTAAGCCTGGGTGACCTACTTGTATAAAGTGACAATCGTAATGACTGTTTCTTTTATTGTAGGCGTCCATAGGCTAGTCACCATCAAGGGGGCCAGGTCTTTGTTGGCCACCAACATAAAATGTTTTTTTTATTTTTTTTTTATTTCTAAGATTGATACAATACTTAAAACTACTACAAAAACTTCGCCAAACTGCAAAACAGTTTGTTGGCGAAATGTATTAAAGGAACTTCGATAAATCAGTAGCAGGTACATACATAGCTACTTCTATGCAAAGCAAAATGACAAATTGTCACAAGAAACACCGCAGGCTGAACCTCAAGTTAAAAATAACTGTCACAACCTTCGTAAAATAAAAAGTAGTTTGTTAATGATGTATTAATGATTTTTTTTATTCCATGTTGGTGGCACACAAGCACATGACCACTCAGGTACCAGTACCCTAGAGAGGCCTGTGACATTAGTAAAAGTAATATTTTACAACTTAGCAAACTAATAAGTATTGTTTGTACCTTTTGTTTGGTCTGATAGATAAATTAATAAGAACTAAATCCGAAAAAGACCAACCACCACAAATCCTCGAAATTCATTGATTTCATAGAGAGGGGGATAGAATGAGTGAATGCTTGTTTGATCTAAATGCACCTTAACGGTTCCAAATCTTTGGTGTTTTTTCAATTAATTAATAAATTTTAGGTTACATTATGACTAGCATAGCCCTGTATTCAGATATGTGGATCTACTTGATTAATATCAGAACATGCAAAGGAATTGGTAACTGATGCAGCCGTGTGGATTTACCCACAATAGTTTTGGCTTGCTAAGGTAACCATGAAAAGTTTTGTAGGCCAAAACTGAGAGATATTTATTTATTTGTTTATAGGCTAGGTAACAGATTGTGAATTATTTCACTAATAGCTGGGTGAATCAGGGCATTTTCACTTCTAGGGACACCCAATTAGCTTTAACTCTTACAAAAAAGTTAACTTCTATGTCAGCTTTGTAACGACAATTAAGCATGAAATATTTACGTAAATCCACTTTATTCGTGTTTTTATATTGCATATACGTTTTTAAATTGTATTCTTTCTGGATTAAATAATAAAAAAAAATATTTTTGTTAATATTTAATGCTTAATTGTTGTTACAGTCGAAGACAAAATAAGGGGTATACAAAAACGTTCAAAAATATGTCCCAGTGCACTCTAATTCTGTGTAATAAGAACGTCGTAACATATTTATGAACGGATTCTTTCGATACTTATTTTTGCACTTGACTGTACAAAGCTGACATCGAAGTTAACTTTTTTGTGAGAGTTAAGCTAATTGGGTGTCCCTAGAAGTGAAAATGCCCATCAACCTTTTTCTGTCTGTTATTGCCATGGTTACGGTCGCCTGAGTCACACTGTAGTCACACAGTAGCATAATTTTGCATAAAACCACCATGGCTCAGGCGACCGTAACTTTGGCAATAACAGACAGAAGTTGATTCACCCAGCTAACATAGTTTCATTAAATAATATTAAATTCACTAAGCTATTAATGCTAAGTTTATTTTATTACCTCACAATATTGGGATGTTTATACGCCCCGAGCTGCTGCAGCAGCGCTATCTCCCGGAGAGTGGACAGCGGGATCCCATCTTCAGTCAGGGCCACCTTCACCTTCTTCATGGCGACGATCTGCCCGCCCTTCAGCAGGTCTCTGGCTTTGTAGACTGTTCCATAGGCTCCTGTGAAGAATATGCTGTTATAAGTGCTTATAATGATAAATTATGTGAAATAAAACTATGAAAACGGATAAAGTCACGTATATTCATTAAATTTAACTTCATCTCGACGATTCAAACACTTGTCCGTGGTGGACAAACCCTGTAGTGTTTGGAACGTCGGGGTGATTTTAAATTGAATTTATATAAGCAAGTTTATCCATCTTCATAGTTTTATTTCATGTGTAATTCGTACGGTAACCGAAGAAAATATTAAATAATGTGAAATTTAGAAGAGGGAAATAGTTAACCCCCTAATTCATAAGCGTCTCCTAATTTAGAAAGTGGCTAAGTATTGTTTGTCCCTTTCGGTCCTATCAATATGTACAAAAGACCGAAAGGGACAAACAATACTTAACGGCTTGTTATGTTAGAAGACTTTTATGAATAAGGGGGTTAACTAATTAGCGGCCAGGGTGCTAGCGGGGTCAGGGGTGGACTGATGACCTGGTGAAGGTAGCAGGAGTACGCTGGATGCGGGTGGCGCAGGACCGGTTATTGTGGCAATCTTTGGGGGAGGCCTATGTTCAGCAGTTGACGTCTTTCGGCTGATATGATGATGATGCTGATATCAATATTTGAAAGAGAATACCAGTATTCTTGTACACATAATGTTGTTGATCCCTGGTTAAAGAAACTCTTTTAAAGTAGGTAACTTAAAAAGGTAAAGACTAACTAATATTGTCAAACAAAATAGGTAGGAATCGTTTTTTCCAAAATTGTCTTTAATGCATAAACATAGGCTGAAATTCATTTATTCTAAGCATCAGTATGTACCTAAACAAGCTGTATAATAAATAAATAATTCATTTGGTAACAATAGATTAACCTGAAACATTAACATATGATACGGTTATTCTTTCCACAAAAATTGCAATTTGAATGACTTCCGTGTTCTTGAGCAAAAAAAAGAATAAAGTATACACCGATTACACCACAAGGAAGGAGCTTGTTTTTATTTTTTATTTTAGGACATAGACATCAAATTATATTTAAAAACTTATGATTTCTAAATTTACTACTCATGAAGTTACCTGGAAAAGTGCGTGAAATGAAATTGTATAAAACCCGGCACATGGGAAGTTTATTTAGGTTACATTTACATATAAAATGCAGTTTAACAATACATTACCGGTGCCAATGACGTTCAACTCTTCATATTTCTTTGCAGATTCGAATAAACCACTAACTTCACTTATTGAGACCAAAGGAGCTGATTTTGAGCTACCGCTAGCTGATGAAGAGTCCGACATTTTTGTTGTTTCGAACTAATTTTTACTCACAAAACACACTTAACTATATCACAGATCAAATACACACACTCTTCATGACTGTCTCAAGGTTTTCCTTTGGTATTTTCTTACGCACAATGCTTTATTCTGTCTTTAAACTTGTTTAAAAGTTTGTTTTATTTTCAATGTGAAGTTGTGAACTTCACAAGTGCAAGCTTTGGAGGGGGTGCGGGAGGGGAATGCGTATAATAATATTAATAATCAACGAACGAACACCTGTCGCATAATCCGCCCATACTAAGAAGACGAAACAATCGTATTTTTAGACACAAGTAATGAATATTCAATTCAGTCGTGTTTTGTGCGTCTTGCAACTGTTATGGTTTATGTGCTGCCATCTGGCGGGCATATGCTGAACAATTGTACTTGTCAATGGATGAACAAATTTAGGTTATGAATACTAGGTGGCAGCACTGACTAAAAATTACAATTTAATTTGGTTTTCGGATGAGTTGACTTCGTTTAATTAAAAAATAATAACAATTAAAGTAATTGTACTAAGCATTGCTTAAATATAAAATAACATTATTAGTACAGCTGTATAATATTATTAGATAATTATGTGTTTTATACGTCCATTCTACTTTTTTAATTTTATTTTATACTGTTTTAATTACATTTCATTGACAAGCCGTTTAAAAAAAAATTTCAATATTTCAAAGTAGGAAGAATTATTTGCACTGAACGATTTTCATATAAAAAGTACGCGAATGAAACTAATCCCAGAAAATTATACGTAGACTAAACATTAATATCGCAACGGAAAATGTCAAAAAGCATACAGCCGGGCTCGTCCGGGATTTGAACCCGGGACCTCTCGCACCCGAAGCGAGAATCATACCCCTAGACCAACGAGCCATGTTGATGGCAGGCGAAATAGATTATCAGTCTCCACTACCGATGACGTCCACATTTCAAAAGGAATCTTGCATACTTCCACAACTTTGATAATCATCAAATATTATATTTATCTTATTAAAAATCTGATGTGCATTAGTGATTATTGAATGTTTACTACTATGACTACATTATACAATGACTAGTATTTTATGATTACCTATTTACATGTACTTTGTTTGTATCTAAAGAGAGTAAAGAAAATTGGGTTACTCAATGTTCGCACTTTCGTAGTGGCATGTCATAAATCTGTGTTACTGTGTGGGCTTCGTGCTAGAAAAACAAAACACGCATTACGTGTAAAATCTTTTTTTTTAATCATTACCCTTTCAAAGATGCTGCAACGTCATATTTTTTGTTTCTAGTAATAAACTTTGCATTTTCTAATAAATGCCTGTATTTTTTAATAATTTGGATAGCGCTTCCATTCACACGCAAACGATTTTACTCTAGAGTTCACAAGAAATAAGATTGATAATGGCATGAACAATTTTAGAAAGTTGACGCGGGAAAGGAGAAAAAAAATACCGCTACATGACACCTCTAGCTATCTCTCTCTTCCCCGTACATCTTCTGTGTTTTCTCTGTCTAGCTTACGGCACGGTCGAATACATTTTGAATGAAGCCAGTCGTGTGTTGTGTACTGCGCGCGCATGTTCGAAACATGACCGAGATTTTAAAAATAAACAATTATAATCCTTTTTTGAATTAATAAATTTTAATTTCATTAATTATTAGTGTCGTGTTAGTGTTAATATATACTTAATTATTGTGGTTAAAATTATAATTGACTACTCAAGTGTTAAGACGTGTGCTGTGTAAATGTGAAAGTTGGTTTCTTTAAGAAAACACTGTGGACTTTTTTGCAAGTTCATCCTACTTTTTTTATTTGAACAGCTGTTTTTGTTGCTAATTCAACCAGAGGTAAGTTTAATTTATAAAATTAAATAATAAGTAACTATTTTGATTAACGTGGGGTAGTTTCCGCGGTTTTTTTTTAAACTTTGTATTCTTGAGATTTCGGCAAATTAAAATTAGATGTTATACCTGTAACTTTAATCACAATCGGTATATTTCCATACTATAATTCGGCTAGGTACCTTAGTATTATATTCTTTAATAAGTATAATATATAATACTTAAGTATATTCGACTAAAACTTTTTAAATCACAATTAAAAACTTTTTTTAACGCTCACATGCAGTGAGACATGGGTTACACTTTACAAACTTCTGTCCGGATTAATTTAGCACGGAACCGGATCCAGATCCGGATTTGAATCCGTGACAACACAATAATTATGTATATGGTACCTACCTATACAATCTAGATCCGGGCGGAATACTATTACTTATTTATAGGTACTCTTTCTCTCTTCTTTCGGATCAGTGGCGTTCAATAATTCATGTCTGGGTTTGGTTTAGGTAACCCCTGACTTAGGTTCATAAATTAATTTTAAAAATTTGTTTATGAACATTTTCACTTCTAGGGACACCCAATTAGCTTCACTCTCACAAAAAAGTTAACTTCGATGTCAGCTTTGTAACGACAATTAATTGACATTGAATATTAACAAAAATATTTTTTATCAATTAATCCAGAAAGAATACGCGTTTATGCAATATAAAAACATGAATAAAGTGGGGTTATGTAAATATTTCATGCTTAATTGTCGTTACAAAGCTGACATCGAAGTGAACTTTTTTGTGAGAGTTAAGCTAATTGGGTGTTCCTAGAAGTGAAAATGCCCTTATTTATTACCAAGGCGCTCACAGGTACCTAAGAATAGGAAATACATTGTATTATTTTGGATCTGAGGAATAATCTTGTCATACGCACACATGTTAACTTTTATTACTTATATTTATTTTTATTTTTATTATTGTCGGCCTCCGTAGCCTAGTTGGTAGTTACCCTGCCTACGAAGCTGGAGCTTCCGGGTTCGAATCCCGGCGAGGGCATTATTTGTGTATTTATTTATCACAAAATAGTTGTTCCTTGGTCATGGCTGTCTATGTATTTAAGTATCTATATGTATCTATCTATTGTAATTTATAATTGATAAAAGTTTGAGTTTTTTATGTTTATAATATTTTCTTCGGTTACCACAAGGATTACATATGAAATAAAAGTATGAAAACGGATCAACTCTACAAACGAAATAGTTTTATTTTATTATATGTACTGCTCTAAACCTCAATGATTTTTTTTTATATTTTCTTCAATTACAGCGATAGTTATTCATGCAATAAAACTGTATGTAATAAATATACATATCATATATAAATATATAATATACATATATGTATAAATATATCGCGTAAATTAAATAATTTATTCACATCTCGACGTTTCGAACACTTTACAGGGTTCGTTGTCAGTCACTCGTAAACCACGATCCCTGTAACATGATCAAAACAATTAATAAAAGGTAGGTTTTAATAAAGTATTCGGTGAAACTTTGAGATCATCATATTCATTTCTCTACTTTTTTTAATCTACTGGACCCCAAAATAAGTAGATAATTTTAAGTACTTAATTGAGTACATAATTTAATGCCTCCCGGCTGCCCAATCGACCCAGTTTACCATGGAATGTTGTCTCGCTCTAAATGTACACGTATCTTCTCTATTAAATCATGGAAACAAGTTCTAAGGGACCCAGTTAAAGGACCGGTCTGGAGTGACCTTCAAAACCTCGACTGGCACAGTTTGTTAGGCCGTAGGTTTTCTAGCCAGCGGCCTGTTATGCTATTCTCTTATTCACACATTCAACGCTGCGTTCGTCAACGAGCTCGACGTGGAGACAGCCTTGTCTAAAATCCTAGCTGTTTGATATGACATTAGGAATCGAGGCTGCGAGCGAGGTTGTGGGTGAATTCGTCGCTGTTTTACGTTAGAGAATACGAAGTTCGTACATTAAACTTTAAACTCTCGACGCAGTGTAGTTCCAGCTCACGCCGCATTCATCGCCGAGTGCTAGTGTCGTTTAAAGTACATTAGTGAATACCAGTTTTAGGCTCGACGCTGCCGCTGCGCTGACAGCAATAACACTGCTGGCGTGTCCGCCGCGCCGCCGACGACGTTCGAATATTTTGTTCGCGAATGTTTGAGGGTGGTTTCTCTGAAACGTCTACGGTAGCGGGTAACCGACGACGTGTCAGAGAAACCATTCAAACATTCGCGAACGAAACATTCGAACGTCGTCGGCGGCGGACACTCGTCGGTCGCCGGTCGCCGGCCAGAAAAACCAGCTGTGTCGAGCCTAAAAATGGTATTCACTAATGTACTTTAAACGACACTAGTGCTCGGCGACGCTAGAACTACACTACGTCGAGAGTTTGACGTTTAATGTACGATCTTTGTATTCTCTAACGAAAAACAGCGACGAACTCGCCCACAACCTCGCTCACAGCCTCGATTCCTAATGTCAAATAAAACAGCTAGGATTTTAGACAAGGCTGTCTAGACGTCGAGCTCGTTGACGAACGCAGCGTCGAATGTGTGAATAAAAGAATAGCATAGCAGAAAAACCAGGGCCTTAGGAAAGTGGCAACTTGTTGTAAAGGCGTGGATTAGATGTTTGCTGGTGGTAGGACCTCGTGCAGGGTCCGCCCGGATAGCTACCACCGTCTTAGCCGTTAACCTGCCGCTAAATAGCAGTGTTTGCACTGTGTTTCGGTTTGGGGGTAAGATAGTCGGTGCAATTATTGGCATAGATAGAGGCAATCCATCTAAGTCCTCAGGGCGGGCAGGCAGCGCATAGACAATTTTTTGATCACTATGTCTGTGGGCCTGTGTTCCTGCCTTCCATCAGGTGGGCTGAGAGCTCAGTTTCAGAGAGGTATGCCTTTTTGCGAAATGCCAACACTTTACGCACATAATCTGAACCACCCTTTATGCGGTTACATCACGTCATCAGCCTCTCTCAGTCCATGTTGGACATAGGTCTCTCCTATTATTAATAACTATGCGTTTCGACGCATTAGGAAGTAAATGCCCATAATCGCCACGCTGGGCAAGCGGATTGGCGATCGCAGTAATGTGTTCACTATGATGACTCTGCTTCCCATCATCAATCTTTTTTCAAATAATGGTCAGTGATACTTCAATCCCTTAGTCGACTCTTACGACAACCGCAGGAGTTGAGGTGGTGACAAATGTATTCTTACTGCCGCCACCACACGGCTACATTAAATTATTTGATTGCGTACATTTAATATCAAATGCCGTGATTTCATACCCACTCATTTGCTTTGAAATTTTGTTTGAGCTTTATTCCTATGTAAAATAAGAGTAACAGCTGGAAACCACAGCTACCAAAAGCAATTGAGTGTGTACAAATAAATCGCAAGAATTCATTTTTTTTATATTGACACAACAAAGTGGCTCCACTCCACCTGATCGTAAAGGTGCATTCAGACCAAACGAGCGTTCGCTATTCTAACCCCCTACTCTACGAAATTCGGTCGCTACACAAAACGTGATTCGTTGATTTCGTAGAGTGGGGGATACAATAGCGAATGCTCGTTTGGTCTGAATGCACCTTAAGGGAAAACTAGAGCCCAAATCATGGCGGCAACGAACAGGAGACCAGCAGTAACCTGTCAGTTGCCACCGCCTTGCTGGTCCGCATGCCGAAAATGTTTACGATACATCGTTTTAAACTGTAGAAAGACAGCATTCCACACAACCGCACATTTCGTCGGGCCACCGAGATGGAAAATGTCGTGTTACGATTCGTTCATGACAAGAAAACGTGAATATAATGCTTTCTAACTTGTATTTACTAAAATTGCGTGAGTAAACATTGCCAGTGTTACTTTCTATGCATGTCACAGTCACACAAATCGACGGCCCCTACGAGTTGTCGTAAGTTAAAAATGGCAACTTTACAGGAGACCAATTATAAGTTTGAAATGTGTACATGGATTGTTGACAGTTGATAGCTACCTTTCTTCGGAGTAAAATTGCAATGTACGATTGTAGCGAAATTACGACACAGGCCGAACCTCATGTTAAAAATTAACAAATATTCTTCTAAACCTTGTGACAATACTCACAACCTTAGGAAAATAAAAAGTAGTTGATACAGGGTGTCTGGTAGTTAATAGGCAACATTTTAACCACGAAAAGGACACCTTATACTAGTCCCGAAAATCGACTTTCATCTTCAGTAAAACTCCTCTGGGTTTCGAGATATTCACATTTTTCGTAATTTGAAGCTTTTGGTTCCTCATTTCACGGTATATGATAGTGATTCATAAATGGTACTTAACACATGATATCTATATTTCGCAAAAAATAGATTTTGCCGTTAATAATCATTAAGAGCAAGATTCTATTCTAGTGTAACGCGGGCAATATATATCTATGTAATTTGTTTAGAGATAACATTTGCCGCAATTACTTTTTTTACGCCACTGCTTTTGTAAGCTCAAAAGCTCAGGACTTTGTGCTCTAATCGTACCATAAACTTCGATAGGTCTCTTCTTTTGTACAATAACTTATCAATATGTATTGTCCGTGTGGTGACGGCAGTAAGAATACATTTGTCACCACCCCAACACCTCCTGCGGGTGTCGTAAGAGTCGACTAAGGGATTGAAGTGTCACTGACCACTATTTGATAAAAGATTGATGATGGGCAGCAGTGTCATCATGGTGGACACATTTGGGCATTTACCTCCTAATGCGTCTATACGCATAGTTAATAGGAGAGGCCTACGACCAGCAGTGGACTACCATAGGCTGATGACGATGACGTATTGGAAACCTGAAAATAAAATTGCAGTCTAGTTCACAGAATAGTTGCAATCCTTTACAATTACAACCCGCATGGAAAACCTTTAAAAAGTGAAAACTGATAAGCCGCTTTTTAGCTACTAAACGGTGCGGTATTCTCATAGCCTACCTATTTAAATATTTATCAAACGGGTTACTCACGTAATTTAAGTCGATAATTGCTCGACATGTTTCGATCCATTTAGAGGATCCTCATCACGGAGTACCCGCGCCCAAGGCCGAGTAATACCTAATCACACTATTCACACTTTTATATTAAGTGTTTTAATTTAACATAAAATAAGCAGTTTTGATAAGTATTTTAAATACCTTTTTAAAATACGTGCCCAAGTAACAAAATGTGGTTTTGTAGTGGTTCCGGAGCCAAGTCTATAACAGGCTAGTAAAAGTTTACAACGACGGAAAAGGGCCCATTTTATACGCGTACTTTTGCTAATAAAACACTCATAGTAGACTGGGCGAGCACCACTTAGACCAATAATACACTCATAGTTCACCTACTCAGAACTATCTGCTCCCGCGAAGCCAACTAAGAGCGACTAATAGAACTAGACATGACCACCTAAGCCCATGATATACTTAAAGTTAGACTCCGGAGAACCATTTGCTCCCGCAAAGCTCACTATGAGCATATAATGGAACCAGACAAGCCTGTGAAGTACACCCATAAGATTTTTCTGTTGTGTTGTGTTTTACGTTTGTGGAGAAGAATAAATAAAATTAAGAGGTAAGTTATACTATTTATACTTCATAATTATTCAGTCCACAGAATACATGTAACATTATACGTGCATATACATACATATTTGCACGGCAAACGCACGAGTATTTTCGGTGAAGTATATTGTGTTTTACATCTCAATTTTTTTTCGCCTTTTGAACACGGCGTATTTACTAAGATGTGTTTAAAAATAATATGAATCCTAACTCCATAGTCGAGCCATATTGGAACGAATTAGGGTTCCGCGTACAAATGTCTTATGTCTAATTTTTGTTTCAGCTGTGTCTTTGGTCAAACTATCATGGTCAAACTTTCCTCTTAAATGAACCGCTTTTTTTTAACCGCTTCCATTTGTTTATATCCATTTTAGTTATTATTGAATAAAAACCCAATGCCTCAAAATAAATCAAAATGGCTGTGACTATGCGATAAATTTTAAAAGCAAATGTCTTCTTAAACGGACTTCACGAAGAAATCTTTGGACACTAACAGTTTTACAAAAAACCTTTATATGGAAATTAAGTCTATAACAGCATTCGAAAGTCCACAATAATACCAAGTGCATTAACTCTTAGAAGAAACCACTATAGAACTAATTGACTTGTAATGGACGTTTAAATTTTACTAATACACCGCTATAAGGTCAGTAATAAGTAAACAAGGTTCTAAGTGCATTTAGTTCTATAAACTACTATTACTAGCTTATGAGACATGTAGCAGATTTATAATTACTTCTTGTAGACGATTATAAGTGTAACTTACTGGAGTATGTATTCT
>JALPQI010016344.1:0-32382 GCA_025490895.1 Thaumatotibia leucotreta
AGTAAAAGTTGTTTAGTACGATCTAAACATTAATGGGTTACATTCTTTGCTCTACGAGGTGATACATACTGTATAACATAGACGTCTAACGCCAGCTCAAAAATGCCCCCAAAAACAAATTGTTCAATTGTGCCGAGATGGGCAGGACATATTTTTCTTAACACCGCGCATATTTCGGTGCAACATCTTTGACAAATGCTTATAGAATTTACCCAATCAAAACTTTGATGGACGCAGCACAACTATTTTTAAAGGCCGGCTTAAGATTTTATACCTAGGTTGATATTGAAAGTCATTACGGTGATGCATTGAAGAGGTGACACTTGTCAACTAAAATTTAGGACCGTTTTTGAAAGGCAATTTAGTATGGCGTGCGGCTTCCATGTTTTATTTATTCGTAGCAAACAAGTGTTTTGTGTAATTTTAATTTAATGATATGTGCATAATAACTGTAATTGTTTGTAAGGTATGGTGGGGTAAGATGAAACGGTTTTTTTAATGGGGTAAGACAAAAAGTCGTATTTCTGGCACAGCGTCTGCTGATAGCTTTTTGTCTTACCCCATCAAAAGCCGTTTCATCTAACCCCACCTTACTTAACTGTTATATTTAACAGAAATAACATCTTAAACGTTTTAAAGGCTACACACAGCTTTCGCCCTTGAGATCAATCACATTGAAGAAATCAAATTTCTACTCTCGCATTAACGAGGTAAGATGCAATTTGAAACTGGTAAATGTAACCTTAAAAGCTGCATTTTTATTTCCTGCAAGCGAAATTCAACTTTACGATGTCGAGGTATCATTGCAGTTTTATAGAGATACTGTAACGACGTACAGTCTCAGTCAGATATATCTCAGCGGCCAGAGTGTTCACAAATATCTGAACAAGCCTCTATTGCCATGGCGTAAAGGTGCATTTAGACCAAACGAGCATTCGCTCATTCGCTCATTCTATCCCCCACGCTACGAAATCAACGAATTTCGACGAATCACGTTTCGTGTAACGAACGAATTTCGTAGAGTGGGGGATAGAATGAGCGAATGCTCGTTTGGTCTGAATGCACCTTTAGAGTGTATGTTAGATATATTGAGCACTGTGTTATCCACTTAAAATAATGTATTTTAATAATAAAATTCGCCTGATATATTTTTGAGCAGTGCATTCATACAGTCGGTGGGGAAAATTAATGCATCTGGCATGAGTATATGAGCGTGCCCCGCTATAGATAGATAGATAGATAGATAGATTTGACTTTGTAAGAAAAGTTGCGTGAGAAGCAATGTAGGTAAATATGTACTTCAAAATGAATCATTAATTAGCGTTTGAAAATTACAGATAAAAGCCATTCTCAGTGTTGGACAACTAAGAAATACACTATTTACATTGATCGTTAATAAAATTAAATGTACAGTTAATATAAATATTTTTCAACTGAAAACAATTTTTTACTTGAAAACGATGGCTAGTAATGAAAGAAAGAAAGAAAAAAACATTTAATTATGACACAACATAGACATTAAAACATAAAATAAACATAAATGTAAGTAAAATCTAAGTGCCACACAATGGTCTCCAATTCAGCTTATTGCTTATTAATGCGTATTATTGACCATTTTCTTAAAACCCGGGCGGTCATGGTAAAACACTGTATACCTATCTCAAGTGCATTCACTTTCCGTACAAATTCTACAATACGCACCTTTGCTTAGGGAAATGTATATCAAGTCAACCTTTTTAGACTTCAATTCTCTCTCATTAAGTAGTATTGTTTCCAAGACAACCGATTGTCACTTACAAAATAAACACTATTGACAATTTATGAAACTCCTGTTACGTTATTACGAATTATTTTTTAATTTAGTAATATTTTTTAGCATTACATCGTGTAGTTTTATACATGGCATCAGGTAAACAGCTTTCATCCTTATTTTATAAAATGTTGTATTGTTTTACCTAAAGAAATCTCAGAAGATACAAAGATGATTGCGTTTTAGGGTTCCGTAGTAAATAAGGAATCCTTATAATTTCGCCATGTCCATCCGTCTGTCCGCAGCTTAGCTCAGTGTTCATTAGTAATAGAAATGTGCAATTTGGCATACAAATTAATCACGCCGACAAAAGCTTATAGAATACTATTTCGAACATAGTCGGCTCAGCTGTTTTTTAATAACTACGGAACTCTACATGCAACATGGCTAGACATGCTCTTGGCGGGTTTTTATGAATTTCTTTTATTGTTTACAGGCCACACAGCAACGGAGATAAACGGTATAAATTTGGAAGACTACTATCCTAGTAAACGGTGTTACAACTCGGTTTCTTTCATACATAAGAAATTTTTCGACAAAAAGCCATCGGTTCAGGCAGTTCCGGCTATAAGTGAAAATACAGCGATTGTTAGTCAGAAAATTGAAGAGCGCAAGAAAAAAACTAAGAAATGCGTAACTAGAAATAATAGAGTAAACAAAACTGAAAAGGATTTTGATGACACTAGCGTTTGCAATGATGAAGTTCTTGGACAGACTATAAGATTCGCGAAAAATATAGTCCCTATCGTCATTCCTCGAAACGCAAATGATAAGTCTCCTGTTTACTATACTATAAAGACCTCAAGAAAATCGCGACTCAAAAATAATGAATTGAGGGATATTCCTATCGCGAAAGATGCAACAACGTATAGGAAACAGCAAGAAAAGAAGATCATAGAAACATTCCGTAAAGAGAATTTCAAAACTCACACGGAAAGTTGTAGTCGTGAATCTATAAGCAGGTCTTCCGTAGAAAATATAGTCATCAGTCAATCTCTTAATAGTACCATTTCCGAAATTTCTCAAAGAAGAGTTCGAAAATCTAGTCATAATGATAAGAGATGTTACAAGTCACAAGTTGTCGCTTCTGAATCGCTTGAGGCCTTAGCTACTGAAATACTGCATACATCTGGTGAAGCCAAAATCAAAATCCATCTAATGGACGATGCAGCCAAAGACCTTTTCTATGAATCTATCCGTAGACCCGTCATAGAAGCAATCAAAGAGTCTGTAACAGAATTAATGCATTCCAAAGAACAAGAGTCTACTACCGTGCATAAATACGTACAGTGCCATAGTCAAAAGTTAGATAATATTTTGGATAAACTGACATGCATTGAGAAAAGATTAGATGGTGCTGAAAGAAAAGTTAAGGATAAAGGGAAAAAAGTATCAGCCCTTGAAGAAATAGGCGAGGATATGTCAGAAGAAAATGAATCTGAAAATGAAAGTGTCGTTGTAAATGGAGACAAAAAAGGCAGATGCGCTAGTAGTTTAGGTAGACGCAATCTTTTAGAGAAAATAGAAGAAACAAGCCCATGTAGTGGTGACGGCGAAGTAAGTTATAAGGCAATCCACCAAGTCACGCGACCAGATAAAATACCCGCCAGATATTGCTGGACAGATTCTGGCAAGTAATAAAGCTGTGATATTAAAAAAGTTTGTTTTTTGCGTTAACAAGTCCAGTTGTCGAGAATGTGGAGACTCGTCTAGAGCGAGCCAAGCGTACGGTGAGTCGAGTTTAAAGAGTACATACAGTTTGTAAAAGCACTTTCATTATGTAGATTTGTGTCATGTTTACGTAGACGATGCATATTTTTTACTAGTCAGATGTCATTCTTAGCCTCCTGTCACCCAGACAATAAATATTTCCATTGAATTTTGAATTAATAGTGTAGGAAATCGAATAGAATTTATTTTGTTCGAGAACACCTATTAATAGGTATCCGGGCGGCAGGAGGTTAAAAAGATATGGTAGACTGTACCATAAAGTGTAAGGATTATTTCATTTACTAAAGAAAGTATGAGTCTGAAATTTACTTGAAGACTTCAGAGTCAATTTTATTTTAATATAATATATTTAATTAATTTTTTTTTTAGCATAGGAAACTGTCCACAAATCGTCTAATAAGGCTGGTATTCAATTATAGAAATTATAGATCCAATATTTGTTTGTCCTATGAAATTGCCTTCCGAATTTATTGTTTTGTTACAAGTTTGAAAAAAGCACTATAGTTGCTTCGCCTGAAAACCAAACTTATTCTGGTTTTGTATTGTATATCTGGGTCATAATTCTTTTAGTTGTCTTATTTTGAGTCTCTTAAACACGTGACACTGTGGTGATTTCTGTATGAGACGATCTTTTGTTTTCAATTTCTTATGTAAGGATTTAAATCTAGCGTGAAAAAGAAATACAAGTGCACCGGTTTTTTTTTTATTTACTTCGTCAAAACAGTAACTAAAAGCGTGACAGAGTGGTATGAAACAGGACAACGGAAATAATTTTGACCCATCTACGTAGCCTGATTAGTTTGGTTCCCGGCATCTCCAGCAATGTACTTATACATGAAACCATTGATTTAGAATATATAAGTGGATCCCCAGACAGCTCAAAAAAATGGCCCCAAAAAATGGGCTACAGAAGTAAATATTGCGGTCCTTTTGCTCCGCTATTCAGTTCTGACAGTTGACATTTGGTCACCTTACGGTATAGCATCATTATTCCTTAAACATAAAAAGTTTCTACTATTTTGCGGTGTTGTTCGCAAATTTGACACTTATTGCTCACTTCACAAAATTTTTTATTCTTTGAGTTTTTTTATTATAGTTTATTGTAAGTGAGCGTTATTAGCTTCAACTGAAACATGATAGAAATGACTTTTAGTGCCACTTTTCTTGGTTTTTTTGTTTGGCTCTGTGCGTCCATTTATTATTTAATGTCATTGCATGAAACAATGCTACCTATACATAACCTTAGCCCAAACGGCATGAAACAGATTCGGCACTCGGTATCGGGTAAGATGGCGTGAGGCCGCGGGTCGATACGGCACTAATAACCGGGTCTTACGATTACCGCACATGCGTTCAAGGTCCGCGTTTGCAGTGCAAAAACTGTAGGTACACTGAAACAATTGGTACCCTAGGCCGGTTAGGAACTATATCATAGCGACGGTACAAAGCAAATTGTAAGAAAGTCCGTACTTCCGGTCACTATGATATGGTTCTAAAGATTCCACGAAAAAGTCCACCGAAGTCCCGTATAAACAAGATTTTACTCAAAATTTTGGGTTTATCGGTGTTCTCTTTTGTGACCAGAGAAGTCAAACATTGCTAAATATATATATTAACTAGGTAATAGCTCGGAAGAATACACAAATTATCGGAATATAATACACGCGTTTGTATGGGATAGCCCATGGAATGCTCCTAAAGTGGTCTAGGGCTCCAATGGTTGAGTATACAAGGAATATTGATTTATCGACCCCTATTAGCCTAGTTGGTACATTTGTCACCACCCCAACTCTTGTAGCAAGTGTCGAGTCGCAACTCTTGTTGCGAGTGTAGTAAGAGTCGACTAAGGGATTGAAGTATCACTGACCATTCTTTGATAGAAGATTGATGATGGGCAGCAGTATCATCAGTGGACACATTACTGCGATCGCCAACCCGCTTGCTCAGCATGGCGATTATGGGCATTTATCTCCTAATGCATCTATACGTATAGTTAAGAGAAGCGGCCTACGTCCAGTAGTCGACTGAGATAGGCTGATGATAATGATGACATTATTCCGCGGTATTTAGTACTCAGATCTACACTTCTTTTATTGATTTGTAAGCTCATAAATACATCTGCTAAAAGAATACACTTTTTTTTAAGTTACAAACAATACCAAAAGTACTAGTCAATTTACCCGCCCCGTGTCATCACGCTCGCAGCATTAACACGCTGAATCGCGATTGATTATTTGTGCACCAGGAATGTCCCGGAGCGAGCGTACTCAGGTAGGCGTATATCATAAATCCCTTATCAACGAAGCAATCGTTTATCATTATAATTTTGTTTAAAAACAAACATTTTATGCTGACAAGTCTAATAATATGAAAAAAACAGGTTTTAAGTACTCGTAGTCGAAAAAATTACTCTACTTTCGTTACGTTTTTGGCAGAAATGTTTATTTATTAATTTTAAATAAAGTGCTAAATTAGCTATTTCATTTGATTACATGTATATTGATTTAAACTTTCACGATTATCACTCATATTTTACAGACAAACGGGTCTTAATCGCGTAAACTTACGTTTAATTATATCCTGACGTTTCGGGCATGACGTTACACCCGTGGTCGCAGGCAGACTCTGCCTGCGACCACGGGTGTAACGTCATGCCCGAAACGTCAGGATATAATTAAACGTAAGTTTACGTGATTACATGTAACTGTGCATCGGGGAATATTTTAAAATTGATTAAAGTTCTCTAGATGTTATCAGTTTCATTTATGAGCAAGACAAATTTTAAGTTCCGAATTCGTCAAAATCCGCGGCCTTACCCATATTATTTATTACAATTGTCAAAAACAAAGGAAATCCGCAGCCTAGTCTCAACCTCGCGAAACCATGGGTTAGCGTCCAAGGCCGGCATTTCCTATTAGGTTGGGACCGAATATTTAGTTGCTTTTAGCCTTAGCGGAAATTTCTGCTAAAACTTAATCGCGTGTCTAGGGGATTGACTTTGACTCACCTTATTCTGCCCTAAAGGCCCTTCCTAACGTCCCGTTCCTAACTGCCCTAAAGTGCTAACCGCGAACCAAATTTTATTTGCCAAATAATAATAATAAAATATCTTGGGGGACATCTTACACAAATCGACCTAGTCCCACGGTAAGCTCAATTAAGGCTTAAGCGCCTATAATAAAAGATAAATATAGTTACTTAAATACATTTATATCTAGGTATATGTTCTATCTATTATACAGGCTGATTCTTGAGTCATGAGCAGGAGTCAACAGGGTACTAGGGACGGTTACGCTGAGCAACTTTTACTTCGGAGACAACCAATAAATTGCATAAAAAATCACTTAATTATGAGTTAATTGATACTTAACTATCAATTAAGGATCAATTAACTCATAATTAAGCGTATTTTTTGGATATTTTTTGGCTATCGCCGTAGTGCAAGTTGATCATCATGACCGTCCGTAGCCTGTTCACTCCTGCTCATGATCCAAGAATCACCCTGTATATATCGTCGCTTGGTACCCACATCACAAGCCTTAATTGAGCTTACCGTGATCGGACTAGGTCGACTTGTGTAAGATGTCCCAAGATTGTTTTTTAATGCTACTGATTTTACCTATTGACTTTTATCAACATGGCGGGGTGATGCCGAAAATAGATGGGTATACCAGTAACGTAGTTTCTTATTTTTCTTGTTGTTAATAGCTAGTAAAAGCATAGTTAAACCTAATACTCGTAAAAGCTTCGAACAAATAAAACAAGGAAGCCCCACGCCATACTAAATTGCCTTTCAAAAACGATCCTGAATTTTAGTTGATAAATGTCACCCCCCTCTGCAGTGCATCACGGTATTGAATTTCCATGTCAACCCATAAAAACTTAAACCGACATTTAAAAATAGTTGTGATTGATCCATCAAAGATCTATATTCCATATGTCAAGGATGCTGCGCCGAAATATGCGCAGTGTTAAGAAAAGCGCTATGTCCTGCCCATTTTGGCACAATTGAACAATTGTTTTTGGGGGCATTTTTCAGCTGGCGTTAGACGTCTTATGTTATATATGGTCGTAGAATAAAAGCAATTCCTTGTCGTTTATCGCTCAAATACTGGCAGAAAAAAAAATGTAAACAAACCTGAGTTAGCGATTGTCTCTACGCACTCAGCTGATTCGAGCCGAAAACTTCGAGCCGTGATTCACGCATTAAATGTGGAGGGAGCTTAAGGAAGAATCGTGTCAAACATCGCCTGAGACAATAATGCAATGTCATTGTACAACCCCTTTTAATGCAAACGCTTTAACACTTAAGGTGCGCCATTTCTAAACTAGGAACCCTTATGCCGCAGCCACGACATTGATTTAAGGCCGTGGGTTTTCTGGCCGGCAACCGGCGACCGACGCGTGTCCGCCGCCGACGACGTTCGAATGTTTTGTTCACGAATGTTTGAGGGTGGTTTCTCTGACACGTCGTCGGCTACTCGCTGCACGGTTGCCGGCCTGAAAACCCACGGCCTTAGACCAATGTCGTGGCCGCGGCATAAGGGTTCTTAGTTTACTACAGAAAACCCACGGCCTAACGCCGCGGCCACGACATCGGTCTAAGGCGACCGGCTTAGCGGAAAGCGTATGGTGCTCCCTCTCGTACCCATATCGGCATCCCGCTGCAACTCATGGATTCACTCGCCGCTGGTCGCCTTAGACCAATGTCGTGGCCGGGCCGTTAGGCGACCAGTTAAAACCATACGTGCGAGAGGGAGTACCCATATCAGCATCCCACTCCAACTCATGGATTCGCTCGCCGCTGGTCGCCTTAGATCAATGTCGTGGCCGGGCCGTTAGGCGACCAGCTAAAACCATATGTGCGAGACGGAGTACCGATATCGGCATCCCACTCCAACTCATAGATTCGCTCGCCGCTGGTCGCCTTAGGCGACCAGCTAAAACCATACGTGCGAGAGGGAGTACCCATATCGGCATCCCGCTCCAGCTCATGGATTTGCTCGCCGCTGGTCGCCTTAGACCAATGTGGCCGGACCTTTATTATTTCGCTATGTCCCTCTGTCTCTGCGTAGCGTAGCTCAGTGAATTGGCATATAAGTAAATATGAAGAAATCTTGAATACTATTACCATTGCTATCTCTTTCCATCAAACAGCGACACTACAAGTATGAAAGAGAAGCTACGTCATCGTCATTGAATGAGCACTTGAATTACTGGGCTTAATTAATGAAGGTTCGTGCAACGAGCAGCCAGACAATTAAAAACAATGTCTCTGTTAGCCGTGCTATTCGTGTCCCCAGCAGAAATACAATAACAGACGTAAGGTAAGGTGGGGTAAGAGGAAACGATTTTTTTAAGGGTAAGACAAAAAGTCGTCCTTCTGGCATAGCGTATACAGGTAGCTTTTTGTCTGACCCCATTAACCCTTAATGTGGCAAATTAAAAAAAAATCGTGCTTTCTAGCCTCCTCGCCATTGTATAGAGCAAAAAATTGTGCGTAAATTTCTCTTTTTGAGGCACTTGTAATGAAAAAAGTCGTTCGAGATACGAGTAAAAACTCCTTTTTAACTCGGGTGATTGTCGCCCTCGTTTCACTCGGGCTTCAACTTTCATCCTCGTCGAAAAAAAATTTTTGCACTTGCATCGAAATGTAGGTACTGTTTTCACTGGACACTTAATCAGCGCAGCGTTAGATTAAAAAAATATATTGTCAGGTTTGTAAAAATGAAGCTCTAAATTTCTTTATTGCTCTAAAACTCGGTTTTAGTGTTAATTTATAAACTGTAAGCTATATTATAATATAAAACGCCGATCAAGTGTAAATTCCTTAAGATATCGTAGGTACTTAATCGTCGTTACGAACCTGACTGCAATTAAGCACTACAAGCTGGCGCACGGTACAAGTCTTTATGGGTTTTGGTTTCGTTCGATGGCGATGGCGCCATTTAAATAGTAAAAAAATAAAATTAGAGTAAAGGAGGTTTAGACCAAACGAGCGAATGCTCATGCTATCCCTCACTCTAAAGGTGCATTCAGACCAAACGAGCATTCGCTCGCGGCTGATAATTTCAGTAGTTTTCACAAAGCCCCCATTGGGAGTCACATTGGATTTGGAGGTCACATTGTTTTGGAGGCCTGCCAGCACAAGCTGTGCGAACGTCCAGAAATCCCGGGAATGTATTGATTAATGACACAGCCCGGTTGTTATTCCGGCGACGCTTTGATCTGCGAGACCCTTGCTATTAATCTATTGGGATTCCTGTTATGTCCCATTCCGACGTTTCGGGCCTACTGTTCAACTATTGCTTATAGAAATGCGCCAATACGCTACAGGGTCAATCGGACGTAGCTTTAATTATTTTAATAATAAATGTTAATAATAAATATCTGGGACATCTTACACAAATCGACCTAGTCCCACTGTAAGCTCAATTAAGGCTTGTGATGTGGGTACCAGGCGACGATATATATAGTAGATAGATACATACAGATACCTAAATACATAGACAGCCATCAGCCATGACCAAGGAACAAATATTAGTGATAAAACTGATAAATAAATACACCAATAATGCCCTCGTCGGGATTCGAACCCGGAACCTCCAGCTTCGTAGGCAGGGTTACTACCGACTAGGCTACGGAGGCTGACAAAAGTTTTGCAAAATGGAACCAACCCACATGAATATTTAATTCTAATTAACACCTTAAATTCAAACCAACAAGTCAATCTTTAATACGACATTCGTGTTGATTGGTTCCTTTTTGTGTAAATACTTCCAATTGCAATTTTTTTTATAATTAAAGGCCTTTGTTGAAAACAAATATAACGATATACTTTTTGTGTTACAAAGTTACATTTTGTGTAACAACTTTTGGTAGTGCATAATTTAAGTAGCATAATTTTGCATAAAACCAGCGTGACTCAGGTGTCCGGAACGATGACTACGTATAATAGACAAAAAAAAGTTGGTTCACCCAGATAGACCAAATTGTAATAGTATACTTTATCCTGGAGGCTTGTGATGGTTCGGCATTCATTTATCGAAACATGTCGAATTGTCGAATTGTCGACGCTTATCATGAACAACGCTGTATTCCAAAATAGTACGCACTTGCAATTGGAATTCTATTGCGTCATTATAATAATTCGAATTACGAAAAGATATTGTCTAAAGACGCAGCGTTGTTCGTAATAAGCGTCGATGTGTCACTTTAGGTTTAAAGAAACTTTATTCTCAAAAGAATTAAAATTAATTCGCTTATATGAGAATTAAAAAAGTATAGAAAATAGTTTTAGCATGCAGTATTTAACAAATTTCTTAGTATTTTTTTTTTATCGATATTAGTGGGTAAATTATAAATTGATAAGCATGCGCACAACCGGCCGTAGATAAGATCGCTCACTTTCGCATATTATATTAGACAGAACGTGACAGTAACGTCGATAAAGCACAAACGTAACCACCTAGCTAGAAAAGGGTTACCGTCGAGTCTCGTGTTTTCCCTTAGGATACCTATCTTCGCCTAGTGTAAAAAGTTGAAGACTGCGCATTAATTTTAGAGTAGGGTAGGCAGAAAATTACTAAATAGCAATTTTGAAAAACATGTACTTTGCTACATGACAGTCTGCTCCTACGAACAAATAAAACATGGAAGCCGCACGCCATACTAACTTGCCTTTCAAAAACGGTCCTGAATTTTGGTTGACAATAGTGTCACCCCTTGTTCAATGCATCACGGTAATGAATTTGAATGTCAACCTGTAAAAACTTAAACCGCCATTTACAAATAGTTGTGATTGGTCCATCAAAGTTTTGATTGGCGATATTCAATAAACATTTGTCAAAGATGTTGCGCCGAAATATGCGCGGTGTCACGAAAAGCGCTTTGTCCTGCCCATCTTGGCACAATTGAACAATAATTGGTTTTGGGTGCATTTTTGAGCTGGCGTTAGACGTCCATGTTATTATATGGTCGCAGGTCTACTCTAAAAATAAGGCGGGAATTTAAACTTTTCACACTAGGCGAAAATAGGTATCCTAGGCGAAGAAACGAGACTCGACGGTATATGCCAACGCTATGTTATTTAACGGCACCACAACTCCCGACATTTTCACATAAAGCGAAAGGATTAAAAACGAAAAATTCTCGCTATTTCAATTATGAACAAAGAAATCTCCACCTTAATTGCTATGTTGAAGCTGCCCAAATAGAGGGTGTTGTGCAAACAGCCTGACAAATGTTTGTAGGTACATAACGCTACGAAAATATTTACTTTCATAGCGATACTGTAGCCGTACCATAAGTTTGAAAGTAAAGAAAAGAAATATCATTTACTTGTGACACAACATAACCACAACATACTTGTAACACAAATATTTGTAACAAATTAAATACAAACTAAACACGAATATAAAAATAGAAAAAAAAATGTGTCACTTAATGGTCTCCAATTCAGCATATTGCTGGACAGTCCAGCGCTGGTCTTCCATTGGAGCCATTAGTGAGGTCACGGTTGGTAATATAAAGGATACGTTATGGCACTGATATATTGGAGCGAGCGCGATGGCCTGCTTTAAGCACTGGTCTCACTGCGAGCTACAAAGCTATGAACTATGGGCTTTAAACACGAACAAAAGGTACACACTCCCTTGTAAATAAAAGAGACACGGCGATACTCGCCCGGCGGTGATAGCTGATAGGTGTCTCTATGTCTATTGGTATTTTTGAAGCCGACCGTACTATTAGTAGTACCGTACCGTAGTAGTATTTTTATATGGTGGGTTATATTTTAATGGTTTTAATGTTATATTTTTCGGGGGAGGCCTATGTTCAGCAGTGGACGTCTTTCGGTCGATATGATGATGACGATGATGTTATAATTATTTTAATTGGGTTAATGTAGAAATTAATAACCATGACGTGTTGAAGAAGGGGTAGCCATGAAAATGTCGGAAAAATCAAATGTTTTTATTTTATTTATGAAACTTTAGTTTTTTCTGTTATTTCGGGTTTTGAAAAAATATCTTCCGCCTATAACAATTGACGTTTTCTCGATGACATCGCGTTCTCCTTTTATACATGAAAATTAGATCTAATACAACATAGCTTTAGAGTAGAAAATAAAAAGTGGATGAAATTTCATTGATTTCCGAAAGAATCCGGAAAAAACCAGCCAAGAGCGTGTCGGGCCATGCTCAATGTAGGGTTCCGTAGTTATTCAAAAACGGCTGGGCCGATTATGTTCCAAATAGTTTTAATTTAAACTAAGGTAAGGTGGGGTAAGATGAAACGGTTTTTTTAATGGGGTAAGACAAAAAGCTACCTGTATACCCTGTGCCAGAAGGACGACTTTTTGTCTTACCCCATTAAAAAAAACCCACCTTACCTCATTCTTTATGCCCAAATATTCATGATTTTTTCATATTTTTTGGACCCACCGATTTTTTACTTCTTATTCTAAGGCGAAGCTATAAGGGAAAAGAATCGGGATTTTCAACTGTCTTCTGGCTTAATAGGTAGCGCTGTGAAAAGAGACCTTGCAATCTTATGCCATGAAAGATGGAAAAGCTTACATTATGTATGCTATACATAAATATCCTTGACAGTATTGTTATATATACAGGATGTTTGTTGGGGCTGAAACTGCAAGTCAGCCATCGGCAATGATTAATTTGCCCTGAATTTCGTAGCCGTATTTCCGTTGCTCTGTTAACAGTGGAAAACAAGCGTAAACGCCTGATGGTGAGCAAACACACATCACATCATTAGCCTGTATCAGTCCACAGCTGGGCATAGACTTCTTCTATTCTACAGTGAATTAACATGATACTATTTATTGAAACCAAAGAATACGATGCAGATTTTTAGCTAAACCAAACACTATTCGATCCAAAATGCTAATTAAGTAATTAACTTTCTAAGAAAAGTTAATTGAAAAGCAATGTACTTCAAAATGAATCATTAATTTGCACTTGAAAATGACCGATAGAATTACTAAATTTTAAAAATAACATAGTCTTCTTTCAGCAAAATACACTACGATATTTAAGGTAATTCCCCTTTATGTCCCATAACTTTGGGACGTCCTGTATGTGTATACTCGTAATGAATTTAGGTAGAAGTATACAGGAGTAGGTACTTAGGGACTCCAAACACACTAAAGAAGGCATTTAGCAAGCTGATACAGACGCTGAGTTTCGTGGAGGAGCTTGGATGTTTGGAATAGGACTACCTCCACAGAATTAGATTTGGATAGAAGAAACAAGTTCATTCATTTGTATGGCGGCCGAGCGTGTCAGATTTTGTACTGAAGTTGTTACTTGCCTATGATTTTAAATATGTCACAGGCCCTTGAGTATTCATATTTTTTTGTGTTGTTGCAATTAATATTACTTAAGGAGGCATTATTAATGTTTTTGTTCACTTCAACTTACAAAATTTGACACCCGAAAGCTGCAAGCTGCGATTAAAGACGGACAACTCACCCGAGTTCATTTGACACGTTAAGTAGATACGTTTGCTTGATCTATAGTATATATGCCATCTGTGACTACCTCGCTATCACGCGCAGAAGGCACAATGGATGTCGAGTTGCGGAAAAGCCCAGTTTAACTAACTACCTAACTAAAGTTACGCCATCAATACAATTAACTCACGAGGGCAGCTCATGGTAAGGACAGTCCAGTGCAAAAATACTGAAATAATTGTAGGTACCGACATAATCCTCTTCTAAATATGTTATGACTTATCACTAGGGGTCGGAACTATGGGTGCAAAACCTTAACAAGACTTCTCAAGTGGACTTGACATAGCACATACATCCATAAAATATACATATCTACACACCCACACATTGTAAGATTCCAAGATAGGGATTAAAATTGGATACAGATTTTTCAATAATATTCGTATCTTTCTTGGTTACAGTATTCCCAAGTGTCAATTTTAAAGTTTTGCACCCATAGTTCCGAGCCCTACTTATCACGTTCTTATTTCATAGTATTAAAGTGCACTGGGACATATTTTTGAGCATTTTATATACACTTTATTTTCCCTTTGACTGTACACCGGTGCTTGTAACGTCTGCCGACTCCTTGTAATTCACTCAGACCCGCGGGAGCTGATAAGATTGCCGCTGTAATGTCATTTTGACAATATCATTTTGAAGTCTACGCGAAATATTGGTGTCTATTAGATTACGGAGAGAGCTTTTATTGTTGTTGCTTTCAAATCATTCGAAGCTAAGCCATTTTTAATAGTACATTGTGTATTAAGGGCGGTAAATAAGAATTTGTGAACGAGTGCGAAACCCTTTACTTCAAACGAGTTCATAATTTTTGTACCGCCCGTGGCACACACAATTATTTTTCATCACACCTGTGAGGCAAAAAAAGTAAATACTTAAACCAATATATTTTCGCAAAACTACTCTAAAATGGTCTCAATCATTTCTCAAAATCAGGGATAAAATCTCGGCGCGGCGCGTGCCGCGCTAGTGCGACGTAATGTTGTATGAAAATCGACGTGAAATGCTATGGAAAGTCATTTGTTTAATTATTTTTTTGGATTCTACTGACTTTGTATAACTAATAAGTAAATTTTCTACTTATGCAGCTACCTACCTAATCATTACTTCATTACTAAAGTTTTACGTCAACAAATTTACCTAAATAATCAAATATACAATTCACAACTCCCAAACTTAGTATTTAAAAAGAAATCCCGTTTGCCTGGAGATACATTTCTTTCTCCAAAAAGTTCTCAACAATTTTCAATTAATTAATAATTCCGTCATTCACAGATTCCCATTCTCCTAAAATCCAAGCAAACATTCATCATATTTGAGCGGCCATCTTGTACAAGCATGCTCGTAGACAAAATGGCGCGTATTTAATTAAAGCGGTGAACTGTCAACGTTTTAATTTAGTAGCGTGTTCTGGGCCCTTGTTATCGTTAAATAAATAACGGAGGATTCTGTTCATATGAGGTTTTAATGTTCCAGGATCGTACAGCCTATTTAAGTAGATATCCTTAAACGTATTGCGAAGACCGAGTGGCCGAAGGGTGCAGGCATCAGCCGCGAAAGCTGAGCACGTGGATTCGATCCCCACCTCGGACGTTGGTGATCTTGGTCGTTTTTTCTTTGGTATATGACATCCAATATTTATAATAGATATCTTTAGTTGTCTTGTTTAAGACTAGTCAACAACTTCCGAACCTCCCAATCAATCCCAATACACGTTTTTGCTCCAACACTACCATGTTTGTCTAATGGGTCAATCAACTTTTTTCTGTCTGCTATTGCCATGGTTACGGTCGCCTGAGTCACGTTAGTTTTATGCAAAACTATGCTACTTAATTTATGCAAACATGCATATAATCCATGTTTGTAGATGGCCCATCAAGGAAAGGGTTTATTAACACCAGAAAAATGCATGTTTTCATAGTTTAAGTATCATAATTATGCATAAAACCAGCGTGACTTAGGCGACCGTAACCATGGTAATAACAGACAGAAAAAGTTGATTCACCCCTATACCAAAGATATAGGTAATTTCACCAGAGTTGTGGTGAATGATTACACACTCACACATCTAAATAGAGTAGGTAAATAGTACACTAAACGAAGGAAACTCAGAGGAAAAAACTCGTGTATAAGCGAATTTTGGCATAGTTGTAGGGAATGGTGTTTTAAACCACGTACTAAAAGTACTGGTGGTTAGGGGTGGAGCTAACGGTGGTAGGAGGGTGTAAAGGTCGTTATTTTTAATTTTTCGTGAATAACTCGTAAACCGTGGCTTATAGCAAAAAACCTTCTAGTACATAAGTAATCTACATAAAATTCTCTACAAAAAAGATGTACGCATGTTTCCTCTAGGATCAATGTGTCATGAGATAAGAAAGCAAGAAGATGGACACTAAAGAAATAAACACATTTGTTTAAGTTGGTATGACACATACAGAATGCTCGCGAGCATTTCAAAAGATTTTAATGCTCAATTCCTGACCATATTTAGAGTCTATAATGTTATATAAAATTTCCTGGATTCGGCTTGGTTTCAGAGATAATCAACCTCTTTTTCGAAATAAGTTTTTCGACGTAACTCGTCATAAAATTTCTTTTTGATTACAATGCTACCACAATGTGTTTTAATATTACCACACCTTTTGCCCGGCAACCAAAAAATGGGAATAAACTTCACGAAATAACCTGTCCCTAAAAAAAATATTAAAACAAATAATTTTAACAAATTGTTGTTATGATAAAATGTACTGGAAATGTTAAAAAGTATTCAAAAAGTCTAAAATAAAAGAGAAAAAAAAATTTTTTTTTCGGCGTTATTTGACATTAGGTCTCATAATAATTTTTGTTTATTTTGATATCTAGAATGCATACTTAAGATCTTCTGAAATGCTCGCGCCCTGAATTCTTATTTGTAAAAATACAATTCCTAATTATCTTCTAAACCTAAAATATTCTCATAAATATCGTCAAAAGATTTTGACTATGCATTCTAGACATCAAAACAAACAAAAATTAGTATGAGACCGAATGTCAAATACCACCAAAAAAAAATATTTTTCTCTTTTTTTTTAGATTTTTTGCACACTTTTTAACATTTCCAGTACTTTTTATCATGACAATAATTTGTTAAAATTATTTATTTTAATATTTTTTTAGGGACAGGTTATTTCGTCAAGTTAATTCCCATTTTTTGATTGCCAGGCAAAAGGTGTGGTAATATTAAAACACATTGTGGTAGCATTGTAATCAAAAAGAAGTTTTATGACGAGTTACGTCGAAAAACTTATTTCGAAAAAAAGGTTGATTATCTCTGAAACCAAGCCGAATCCAGGAAATTTTATGTAACATTATAGACTCTAAATATGGTCAGGAATTGAGCATTAAAATCTTTTGAAATGCTCGCGAGCATTCTGTATGTGTCATACCAACTTAAACAAATGTGTTTATTTCTTTAGTGTCCATCTTCTTGCTTTCTTATCTCATGACACATTAATCCTAGAGGAAACATGCATACATCTTTTTTGTAGAGAATTTTATGTAGATTACTTATGTACTAGAACGTTTTTTGCTACAAGCCATGGTTTACGAGTTATTCACGAAAAATTAAAAATAACGACCTTTACACCCCCCTCCCCCCGTTAGCTCCACCCCTAACCACCAGTACTTTTAGTACGTGATTTAAAACACCATTCCCTACAACTATGCCAAAATTCGCTTATACACGAGTTATTTCCCCCGATAGGCAACTTTTGGTTTTCGTTAGGTGGGCTAAAATACTAACTGCAAAAAATGTAGCGAATGTATGAATGATTTAATGTAGGGAACATGCGTCAAAATATTGAAGCAAATCCCTCGAACAATCTTTTTGGTCAAACTTAGAGCTGCGGGTAGGTTTGCTATCATTACGAAAAAAGAACACTAATTTCAAATTCCCCTTGTTGATGTGTGTGTGACCCCAGCTCTCGTGGAACTACCTATACCTAATGTTAATACTTAATACCATATTTTAGTCAAAAGTTAAGATTTCGTCTGATGGGCTCTCTTTATTTTTTATTAAAGAAATAGCAGTTCATGACAGAAAACGTGCACTAAAAGTTGTTAGAAAGTTTATTAACTAGGTGGGTGAATCAATTTTATCATTTACTTGGTATTTCGGGGGCTACCATGACGTACTGATGCGATTCAGTTTAGGTTCAGGGAAAGGGACAGTGATATACGACTCGTATAGCCTTGTTCCTTTCTCTTGGCCTAAACTGAACCGCATTAGTACGTCATGGGGGTCCCTGGGTGCTAAGCCAAGATGCCAATCGCTAGCGCTTAGTAGCGTAACGTAGTTTTCCCTCTTTGTCACTCTTTCATATTAGTGCGACAAAGACAGTTAGCTGCGATTAACGATGAAGCGCTAGCGATTGGCAACTTGGCTAAGCACCCTGATCCTAGTGTAAATTTAGATCGATCAGGCTGATGCAACGGCGACGGAAATTACAAAAACCATGCGTGGCTTGTCGCCAGTTCGCCACCAATACGAAACTACACCAAGCAGATCATGCATTGAAATGGGACTAATTATATGTATAGGGTGACCTCGGAGACATGATTTTTTTTTTTACTCCACTGACAACTAGCAACTAAATGCCATGGGTCTCGTTAAAAACAGCATATCATAGCATGCAGCAACAAGTTAAAATGCCTATGATAATTGAAAAGGGGTATCAACTTTTTTCTGTCTATAATTGCCATAGTTACGGTCACCTGAGCCACGCTGGTTTTATACAATTTTTTGTACTTATTATGAAAGTACGCGTACATTTTACTGGCAATAATAAGCCCTTTCTTTTATGGGTCGCCTACAAACATGGACTACTTGCATTTTTGCATAATTTAAGTAGCATAATTTTGTATATAACCAGCGTGACTAAGGTCACCGTAACCATGACAATAATAGAGAGACAAAAGTTGATACCTGAAGATGATAACTGAAGTGATAAAGACAGATGCTTGAAGCATCTGTCTTTATCACTTCAGTTACTTTTTAATTAGAGTAACAGAGACATATATTCCAGAAATTGACAGATGATCGCAGTAGGCCTACTGAATTAAGCAGACATCGTACGATTTCCAGCATTTTTGGTGCAGTGTAGTTCAAGGGATGTGCAGTAAATTATTCGAAAGGAGATAGCGAGTTCATCTTTGTGTTACAACTTGTTAGGACACGTTACAGCTAAAAATTGACCCCTGGATTCCTTTAACTTAACTACATTTCACCGAAAACCCTTGAAGTTTAGTTAAGGAATCCAAGGGTCAGTTTAAGTTGAAACGAGTAATAACACGTTGTAAGACAATAACAAAGCTTAACTCACTATATCCTTATAAATAACTTACACCATATCCCTTTATTGAACTACGTTGCACCAAAAATGCTGAAAATCGTACGATCCCTGATTATAAGCGTAACAAATTTTTATCATGAATCAAAAAGTTATACCATCTATTTCTTAAATTCTTCTTTCTCTGAATGAAAGGCCTACTGTGCCTTTCGGAAATAGTAAATTTCGAGCAACCGTCTTACTCTAACTGAGGTATCATCGGTGAAACAGATACAGATATTCGAAATCTTAAGGTGCATTCAGACCAAAAGAGCATTCGCTGTTCTATCCCCCGCTCTACGAAATCAAGCAATCACGTTTTGTGTAACGATTGAATTTCGTAGAGTGGGACTGGGAGGTTAGAATAGCGAATGTTCTCTTGGTCTGAATGCACCTTTAGGCTTTCAACCTTTTGAACGCCAAGAAATTTTAAACGTATCGTGTGATGTACCTACCACACCAGCAGCACCTAAAAATGGTCATGGGGAACGCTACCAAAGCAATTGTTCTGCAGGTAGATAAAGTATACAGTGTGTTACCAGGCGTTTACTAAAATGGGTAATAATACGCATTACTGGCAATTATTTTGAAGTATTAAGAGTTGACAAATATTTAAATAAACTGAAAAATTATTTTTATTTTCTTCAAACGATCAAAGTACAACGCATGCCCTGCTTAATTGTCAAATGCTGCGAGTGCCTGCAAACTGTCACTGTCAAGGGAATTAACGATACATTTTGAAGTACATTGCTTCTCACTGAACTTTTATTGGAAATTATATTCATTACGTTTAAAATTAAAAATACTCGTAATGTTCACGGGTTGGCTAAAAATCTGCATCTCAATCCTCGGTTTCAAAAAAATCCTGCATGATGTTAACACACTGTATATAATCGTTAGCAGAGATACTAGCGCGTAGGCAACATTTTGACGCAGGAGGGAAGGCGTTCAAAATAGTACATTACGATACAAGTGCGAAAAATATGAAGTTCGAAACGAGTGTCCATTAATTAAAACACGACCGAAGGGAGTGTATTAAATCAACACGAGTTACGAATTTGCTATCGTACGACGTTATTCAGTACAGATGGCCTTCCAAAGTTTCGACTTGACAAAAAATGAACCATTTCTCGCACTAGCGCGTAAAAGGATGTTTCTATGCGATTTTTTTTTCGCGTTTTTAATGTTTATTACCATTACCACTTTCTTTTCCGTTTTATGAAAGCAAACGAGACTATTATGCCAGAATATCAGACAAACATGCGTCTGCTACAAGTTAACCAAAAATGACTCCACTATTTTTACGCAGTTCGTCAATAATTTGGGAATGGTAATGACTTGATTGGTGCAACAGAATAATCGCATAAAACTACCCAAAAAAGCACCATCTGTACTGAAAAGTTAATTAAAATTGGCGTGCATGCAATGTACAAAGCAAATATGAAAGGAAGGAATAGTAGGAAGTGAAAAGTGCTAGTTATAAGGCAATCACTCACCAAAGTTTGAGCAGCTGTCTGGTGCTGTAAAAACAGGCCCAAGTCAGTATAGCCAGTACAGAAGGGACTTAAAAAGATGTCGGCCCGTTTGTGCGATTAACGCAGCGACAATCGCATTCCAGACGCACTTTGCATGAAAAATTTTTGCTCCTTTTTATAGTTGCGACAATCGCATGTGCGATTATCGCAATCGCATCTGCGTTTGTCGCACGACTAACGCGCAGACGGACCGACACCTTAACATTAGTCAAAGCACAGAGTGAATACCTTTCATGATATGAAACGCACAGAGAGCTAGACAAGCCTAGGCTATATACTAACAGCATTATACTGACATTTATAATACAGATGTAGTGTCATGTTGCTGTCGCAATGAACTTCAGTATCGATTGTACTGAAGCGAATTGAGACAACAAGATAAATTCCCACGTTTCTCTTAAAATACGAAGGAAAAGGATAGTATCGTCAAAGACAAAATAATGTGTACACATAAATGTTCAAAAATATGTCCCAGTGCACTCTAATTCTGAGTAATAAGAACGTCGTAACATATTTATGAGCGGATTCTTTCGATACTTATTTTTGCACTTGACTGTACCTACAGACCTACACTACATTTGTATTTGGGTAGATCATCTATTTCTTATTGTAATTTTGTCCCGTCAACCAGGAGACAAAATTGGAGTTTTCTAGAAAATATTATCCAACACGCTCTAGGTACTGATGGGTGACCCATCTCTTTAGCACCCTTTGTTGGTCAAAGTTTTGTAACCAGCTTCGGAATGGGAATAAAATCCCAGTAGGTAACTCGCTTCAAATTGGGACTTTCCAATAGTAATAAAATAACCAATTTGTAACCACCAGCCGTGGTTACAAATTTTCAGTTACAGGGTGTCGTAAGAGTCGACTAAGGGATTGAAGTGTCACTGACCATTATTTGATAAAAGATTGATGATGGGCAGCAGCGTCATCATAGTGGACACATTACTGCGATCGTCAATCCGCTTGCCCAGCGTGGCGATTATGGGCATTTACCCCCTAATGCGTCTCTACGCATAGTTAATAGGAGAGGCCTACGTCCAACAGTGGACTATTATAGGCTGATGATGACAATTAACCACCAGCCAGGACCATATTTACCATTTGGAAGTCGGCTACCAAATCTGGCTACCAAACAGTACTAAAGGGACCCATCCTAGAAAGGTCACGTGACTGTCAGAAGAATCTAAGTTTTGTGAATATTTATGCTTAATATTTTCTTCGGTTACCGTGAGGATTACAAATAAAATAAAACTATGAAAACGGATAAACTCGCGTATATTAACCGACGTTTCGAACAATTTACAGGGTTCGTGGTCTGCGGGCGACTTACAATGGAGGAAATTACCGTGTAAAGTGTTCGAAACGTCGGGATGAACTTAAAGTTAATTAATATACGTGAGTTTATACGTTTTCATAGTTTTATTTAATATTTACGCTATTAAACCGTGGTGACCCAGGAGACGGTAACCATAGCAACGAATGACAAGAAAGAGGTGATCAACCCATCCCATCTAGCCGACTATCGCGAATTCCGAAATCCGCAAATTTCGAGGATTTGTCTCTGTCGCTCTAATGACGCCTTCGTTGGAGTAACAAAGACCAATCCCCGAAATTTGTGGATTTCAAAGCTCGCGGCAGATAAAAAGTCTTGACCTCTGTGTAATTCTAATACGGGCGAAGCTCTTAACGGGTGTTAGTTTACGGCATAATAAGTACATTCAAACAACTTTTACTTAAAATTAGAGCTACATTAATTATCCATACAAAATAATTCGGTGCGCAATGTAGAGCAACATACGAAACACCCGTTGACAGCTAATTTCAAAAGCAGATGACATAACTGCCATATCAACAATAACAAATGTTCGTGCATACATTGCTGCTCCGATAATCTTTAAAAAATTCTGTGGGGTAATAATTAAAAGTAAGAGTAACTTTAAAAAACCCTTGCAAACCATGATTACACTAATAAATCCCATGCCTGGTTTAAGTGATCGCCCGTATTAGATTTACACACTGTATTAGACACACTTATTATAACATAACCTAAAAATATTTTTAGGTTGGTGATGATGTACACTTGTACATGTCATGTATTATCCAGTAATCGTTACCTTGGCAACTAAGAGTGACCGCATATTTTTTACACGACTGCCAAAAGGAGAGTATATGTGTTCAGTCCCTATGTATGTTTCATATTTTCTTTAAACGCGCAGATCTTCGCGACCACTTAACCGTTTTTAATAGTGTAAGGTATCATTAGAATCGTCGTGACGTCGCGGGTAACATAGGACATGTGACGTCACGTTAAAAACAATATGGCGGCCTACAAATTCAATATTATCTAACCAAAAAAAAAAAATATGAAAGAAACCTATCGAGTTTGGTATCAAAATGAAGAGCTTCAAACAACGATTACGAATGTGTATGTAACTTATATGTTTGTTACTTATTCTAGAAAAAACAGATTCATTAAAATACAATTAAAGCGTAAAGAATAATATGTCATCTAAATGCTATGATTTGGATATCAAATTAAAGCATTTTGTATGCAGATTGTAAATATATATACAAGTAATATGTTTAAGTATATGTTCGAAGAGAAAACTCGAAATGTTCTACATCGCACTATTGAAGTTTTTCTTCGAAGCCTAAGACGTGACAGGACTGTCGCCGTTGACACATCTTCTTGAAGTGTGTATGAAACAGATACATTGGATATACGCGCTTGTGGTCAAGGGGTAAAATGCACGGCTGCAACGCAGCGGTCGTGGGTTCAATCCCCGGCTCGTAACCGATGAGTTTTTCATATAGAACTTATATACGATATATCGTTTGATATACAGTACCGGGCAAATGTTTAAGTTGAGACTTTCGGGCGATATTTTGTTTCAAGTTAATATTAATTTCCCATAGAATCTTAACTAATTTTTTATTTATACATTGAATCCGATAACAATTCATAGGCAAGTGAAGTTGTCATATTTTGATGATGACATGACTACCAAAAGCTGCCACAGCTGCCTCAGTTGTCCGAACTGTTCGAAAGTAACTGTTAATTAATAAGAAATAGCTCAATAATCAGTCATAATTATATTAGTTAGTTGGAAACAAGTGTCGACTTAAATGCTGGAAAAATGATAGCCCAAATGATAGGCCAGAATACAATATCAAAAAAATTACGTACGATATGATTCGCATATCAGAGGAATGGCCCTAAAATACAATCATATTAGCAATTGTGGCCAAACAAAATTGCTATACGTGTTGTAATATGCGCATACAATTTAAAACTTGAATTATCTTTTTTTTTCATCCAAAATATGAGCCTACAATTTTGTTAAATGTCAAATTAGTAATTAGGCACATGATAGGTACAACAACGTCACTAGAAAACGAACTTAGTCAGAGATATGGTGCTAGATATGTTCTAAGGGTGCTACAGAGGAGCACTAAAGGGGGGGGGGCAAGGTTTTGACCGTTTTGCCGTTGGCCGTTTGATCAGATCAGGGTCGGGTTTGGCCTTAACATTTGCGCAGGGGAGTTGGTATGAATGAAGGTGGGTTTGCCTGGAAACTTGAGTCTCACGCAGCTCGCAGGCAAGTGCGCCGGGTGGCCACGCTCCAGACCTTCGGCCCTACGAGGATCACGGCTTTCAGCCTCCGCATTTTCTCGAAACAGTTTTGGTACGATTCGGTTTAATGCTACACTTTTCCAATGTATAGCGAAGGAGCGCTTGGGCTCTGGCCTTCGGCCCTACGCGGATCTCAGTTTACAGCCTTCGCAGGTTGTGGAAACGATCGTCGGGTCTACGGATCTCCGATTCGTTTTTATGTTACACTTTCCATCACGTTGTGTGGCAGCGCTAGGCTCTGGCTTCGATTGTTAAGCCAGTTAAGAAGGGCGGCTGTACCGCTTGGGCTCGCTCGTCGGGCCTCCGACCATCGGGCTCGCGCTTGAAGCACCCCGATAGTTACGCTGCAGTACTTCGTCCCTTCTTCGGCCATGCTTTATATTTCTTCCAAGTGACACTTGGGCCCTCTAAGGTAAAGTCTGTGCCTCTTGCTCCGGTGGTCAGGGCCGGGGGGTCGGTCTTCGGCCTCGCACACCAGTGCCTCTTTGAGGAACGATTCGGGCCTTCGGCCCTACGTGGAGTACGTCTTACGGCCTTTGCAGGTTGTCGAAACAATCGTCGGATCCATTTTAACGTTACAATATTCCGTCGGCTGACGTGGTAGTCCTGGGCTTTGGCAGCTCGGCCTTCCGCCTCGCGAAATCGCGCGCCTCTGGGTGCCGCTTTTGGCCGTCGCAGCCGAGCTCCGCGTAGAGCCAACGGCCAAAAGCGCGTCGCGTCGCAGTGCGGCGCGTTAAATCGAACCGTTGCACTTTGGGCCCTCCGGTTCGATTATTAAATCAGTTAAGAGGGACGGTTGTACAGTGTGGGCCTCGCTCGTCGTGCTTTGGACCCTACGCGGATGTCGGTTTTTTAGATGCTGGGGTATGTGAAGAAGCATGGTAGGTACTTCAATTTTCCCGCAGCTCGGCCTTCGGCCTCTCTTTAAATTTGCAAGCGACATGCTTGGACCCTCGAAGTGAAGATCCGAGCCTCCGCGAGCTCAGTTTTCGGCCTCCTACCCTGAAACTCGCCCTTTGGACTCGCTCAACATAGATTTACATTGAATCCACACGTGGCGTGCCTTTCGGCTTCGCCCAAAATTAGCGGGATGGGAACTCCTCGGGCCCCCAGAGCGAAGCTTCAGCCCTCTGTGAAGTTGGTTTTTGAAATTCTTTCCAACTTTAAGGAATCTCCAAATTCACTAAAAGGTTTCAAATAAATAAAATAATTAAAAAATTAAAAAACACGACTGCCGTTTTAAGCGAACTGAAAAGTAACAAATAATTCCTTTTTCAGATTAATTCTTGTGAGCGTATCTGCATAATTATATAGACGCTTGTCTTATTGCTTACTATATTTTGTTTAGATTGCAGTCGGGGAACCTTTCATTTACGGAAAATATAAATATATGGAGGTTCCCCGACTGCAATCTAAACAAAATATAGTAAGCAATAAGACAAGCGTCTATATAATTATGCAGATACGCTCACAAGAATTAATCTGAAAAAGGAATTATTTGTTACTTTTCAGTTCGCTTAAAACGGCAGTCGTGTTTTTTAATTTTTTAATTATTTTATTTATTTTTAATTCATAAAAGTCAACTAAATTATGTTCACAATTTAAAACGAAAACCGCAATGTTGCTTTAAAACAATTTTTGTTGAATAAAAAGAGACACTTCGTTGTTTTACTCGAATTGCTGCTAAATTTATAAGGCAATTAGGAGCGACCGTTTTAAATTTGGACCATTTTGCAGCGGCTTGTGAAAACAAGTTATTAGCAAGAAAATGTGTAGGTACTTTTTAGTTCTATTATAAAAGTCAGACCAAATTATTGTAAGCAAAAAATGCGAAAACTCTTTTTTTTTATTGTGGGCCCTTATTTTTTTGCAGCCGGTTTAAATGGCAACATAATATATAATTGTAAGTCTATATTTTTGAAATAGTCTGATAGTCACTAGAAATTAAAAGATAAATACAGGATGGAAATTATTTTTGGGTCAGTGAGGGCTACCAGATCCAGAGTAGCTACGCGAAAATGGTCTTAGAATCTCAATCTCATCTCAATTTTGAATGAAAGAAGATTCTTCTTCTTATCTTTGTATACCGTACTTATCTTCGTATGCCGCACTTATATTCGTATACAGTACTTATCTTCATATACCGTACTTATATTCGTATACCGTACTTATCTTCGCATGCCGTACTTATCTTCGTATACCTTACTCATCCTCGTATACCTTACTCATCCTCGTATACCGTACTTATATTCGTATACCAGGATGTTATAATGACGATCCATTACTTTTTCATAAGACCCTTAAATATATAAATAAGGGTCGCAAAAAAATGTACATAGTTAAAACCTTCTTCAAAACAAAAATCGATTACTTACGTCAATTATGATATTATAGTCTGTCAAATAACCTTTGGAAGTAGAAAATTGGCAAACAAATCTAAAAAAAATAGGTGCGTATTGTTGATCGCTCATAGAGAAATAGAGTTTGTCACCTTTTATCACTGCCAAGTAGTTACACAAAATTTTACTTCGTTACAGAAAAATTATGAGTTATGATTATGACATTTACCTATGACGTTACCTATCAAAGTTTTGTTTTCATTAAAGACATTTTTTTTGCAATTAATCATATCATAACCACTAAATGTCTGTAAGCAGTAATTATCGTATATGTATTAATAAAATGTAAGGATTATTCTTCACACCGAATAAAAGAAATCTACCGCTATATCGTCCAAATAGGACTTAAGTATACTTCGTTTTTTTTAGCATTAGAAAGACCTATGCAGAACGAGATATAAGGTTTTTTTACAGGCACATTCTGCGGATCGAACAGTGAATACGAGTTATTAAATGTCACGTATTAATTATCATGCTATATTAATACATACATTATTCAGTGTTGTGAACAGATAAGAAACTTAATGTTAGTTAATTTTTATTCTAAGATGAAAAGATAAGAATTTTATTAAATTGCGTTTGCAATTTTTCATGGAAAGGTTGTACATTAAAAAACCTAAAGAGGCAGAGTTCTCACACAATTTTAAAACGTCACTGTCACTATCTGTTATTCGATTTGTCGGTTGAGTCGGTTGTGTTTTCTATTGCTGTTAGCTTACTTAAAGATTGATGTTATCGTTTTTATTCAATTTCGTTATTAATTGTTGATCTATTTAGAATTTTAGATATTTTGTTTGTTGGTGAACATTTAAAATTGATGAAGTCGCAGCCAGTTCGGCTAACGTTTTTTTATCTCTAAAGAAGAAATGGCAAAAGCAAAATCCTCTGACTGCCAGTGAAAACGAGTGGTGGTGAATATTTACAAATTAGTGTTACCTAGTAATGTGCCATAGAAAGGAATATCCCACTAAATCGGACCGTGTGAAAAAGACTGCTGAGACTGCTGGCATATCGTTGGCTACAGTATACAACATTTTAAAAGAAAATAAGTTTTTTAAATTAAATTACCTAGTTAATATAATAGATTACACTGTGGAAAATTTTATTATAAACCTTGGTGGTTCCGAGTCCTGGGACTCTTGCACTGACAGTGAGTAAAACTATGTAGAGTATGTCATCATTGTCACCTGAGTTTTATTTTCTAATTAGTTACCAAATTCAAACTACGTTAGAGCGTCCCAGATTAAAGCCGCCCATAATGGCGACAAATACTAAACGACGTTGCCGATGGGTAGGGTTGTCTTACTATTGTCATCTGCTCAGTCTTTATGACACCGTGTCCGCTTTTATACCGATAGTTTTAATCCTTAAATGCATGACCTTTAAAAGTACTGGGAGTACATAATGTAAGCTAGATTAAATATGCAAATATTGTTAAATTTTAGACTGTAAACTTCATTAAATTCAGTAAATGTAAAATCGGTACGATATGAGTTATAAATTCATAAAAAAAATACTTAGTTAAAAACCGCCAAACACTGAACGAAAACCTTCAATATTTCGCTTTTTTCTAAATTGCCGCCATCTTGCTTATAAAACACTTTTAATTTTTTTTAAATACGGTTTTGCCAACAAATTAATAATAAATGTGAAAACTATGCGTTCAGCTATCGGTGAATATCAAATGATATGAATACATAAGTTCATAGTAGTACATAAGTTCTGAGAAATTCAGTGTTATCGGCCGAAATCGAAGAAGGAAGGTTTACGACCACTGCTTCTTTGTTCACCCGTTTGACAGATAATTCTAATCTTAAAAGAAACGAAGTATAGGTACCATACAAAACGTTTAAGAAAGAGTATTTTCGTTAATCAGATATACAGTCAAGTGCAAAAATATGTATCGAAAAATATGTAGACGTTCTTATTATTATTACGCAGAAATTAAAGTACCGGGACATATTTTGGAGCATTTTTATATTGATCTTTTTGCCTTTGACTGTACTGAGGGATATGATATGAAATACAATTTTTGTAATATCAATACAGGACCTAATATCAAAAAGAAGGGGTTTGCTGTCAGGAATACGACAAAAACCGTGTTTTTAGTTTTTTAACTATTATTATTTCTCGTATAACACATTTCATAATACTAGTATGCAATTATAATAGGTATTGCATATTATCACTACATAGTATAAAATTAAGTCACTTTTTCTGTCCCTATCTCCCTTTGTACCCTTAAATCTTTAAAACTACGCAACGGATTTTGACGAGATTTTTTTTAATAGGTAGAGTAATTCAAGAGGAAGGTTTTTATGTAGATACAGTACCCGTGCGCAGCCGGGGCGGGTCGCTAGTTATATTATATGATATTCGGGTTGCAATATAGTATTTTCATTCTCGTGTCAGTTAATTATTGTAACCGGCTAGCCCGAACATTCTCGTCGAGCGTATAGAACCACACGGGCGGAAACGGCGGCTTTGCATACAAATTGCATGTCCGATGCAGCCTGACCTTACAAGTGCTGTACAATTTATCAACTGCACACAGGGTGAGTCGGAATCGGGGTCAGAATGGGATATTCGAAGGTAAACGGTGTTTGACTTGGGTGGAACGAATCGAATCATTTTGTTAAGGTGCATTCAGACCAAACGAGCATTCGTCGCTATTCTAACACCCTACTCTACGAAATTCGATCGTTACACAAAACGTGATTCGTTGATTGCGTAGAGTGGGGGATAGAATAGCGAATGCTCGTTTGGTCTGAATGCACCTTTAGTTTGTGGCTCAATATTTTTTCATTGCCTTCACTGTATCATCATCATATCAGCTGAAAGACGTCCACTGCTGAACATAGGCCTCCCTCAAAGATTGCCACAATGACCGGTCCCACGCCACCCGCATCCAGCGGATTCCTGTGACCTTCACCAGGTCATCAGTCCACCTTGTGGAGGGCCTACCCACGCTGTGCCTCCCGTTACCTTTCCGCCCCAACGGCCATTAATTCTACGTGTAATGTGCCCCGCCCACTTCCACTTCAGTTTAGCGATTCGGAGAGCTATATCGGCTATTTTAGTTCTGCTAATATGATCTCGCAGAGAGACTCCCAGCATAGCCCTCTCCATTGCCTTTTAGGTGACTTTGAGCCTTCTTATGAGGCCCATTAGTAACTATACTAATATAGTAACTACATTATTTAACTAAATAAGCAAATTTAGAAAATGAAATTTTTAGACATTTCATCATCACATGATCAGTTTATTGAACTTATTGCTGCGACCATATATCGCACCTTTAGAATGAAAGTGACCTAATTCCAAATTTGGGAATGATGAATTATGTAGGTACTTAATTAAAAACACCTAAAAGCTTAACATTCCTTATTCGAAAATTTAGGATTAGGTCACTTTCCTTCTAAAGGTGCGAAAAAAAACATGAACGTCTAACGCCAGCTCAAAAATGCCCCCAAAACCAATTGTTCAATTGTGCCAAGATGGGCAGGACAAAGAGCTTTTCGTGACACCACGCATATTTCGGCGCAACATCTTTGACAAATGTTTATAGAATTATCGCCAATCAAAACTTTGTTATGCCATCTTTTTGTAAACTCGAAGTAATTGATCTTTTGTTACAAGATTTTACGGCACATACATCCATCTTGGCGATGCTGTGTTCACATGCAAAGCGATTTTGTGAATGGCATTTAATCGATTGTGTCATTGTATTTACATGAGGTTTTGGTCAAGGTTTTTGTTTTTGACCAAGGTTTTGAACAGAGGGGTAAGTTACTGCATGCCGTCTCCTTTATGATTCCTCCGAGGGTGGTGGTATCTTATTGTATTGTACTTTGGCCACGGTAGGTATAGGTAATTTCACCAGAGTTGAGGTGAATGATTACACACACATTCAAATGAAGTAGGTACTAATTGCAAAAAATGTAGTGAATGAATGAATAACTTGCGTCAAAATATTGAAGCAAATCCTTTGAACAAACTTTTTGGTCAATCTTACAGTTGCAATCCGGTCTGCTCTCAGTACAAAAAACGAACACTAATGTCAAATTCCCCGTGTGTTTACATGATATGTTGATGTGTGTGTGACCTCAACTCTCGTGGAACTATCTATACTTATACTGCCGTGCTAACTGAAAAGGACGCATCTCCCATAGAACTACTATGAGAGATGCGTCTTTTTGACTTAGCACGGCAAGTATAGTAAGGGCACAATGACATATGGTATTTCTCACTATTTCTCATATAATTGTGCCAAAATTAAAGACCTTATTTCTTAAGGAGTAAGGAAGAAAATCGCGGAGAATGAAATGATTACCGTACTTTTATATTTAATGATGCTCATGTTTATAGGCAATTACTTCTATTCATTTTGTTCTATTTATGTCATCGATAGATTATTAAGTTATTTTCATTGATTGATCTGATAATTGTTAACTTTGAAAATATTCCTTTTATTTCCTGGTTTTGTACAAATGACTAAGGACCGATTTTTCAATCCTCGGTTAAAAAAATTTGTTAGTTAAAATTATTACCATCCTTATCGCAGGTCATCAGTCAATGAAGGATAGAGCTAAAAATTTTTGACAGATACGGTTAACAGGGGATTGAAAAATCAGTACTTACTCGTAGTTTTCTGTCCGTTCGATCTTTCAGCAAGGGCTACATAAAGTATGTGCTTACCATGGCATGAGCTGCCCCCGCATTATTCACGCGGACTTACTGTCTATCTGGCTCGCTCAATAAAGGGCATCAATACGCAAGTAGGAGTGGGATGGACAGAATGGTAAGTCCGCGTATACGGGTAAAGGTGGATTTAGACCAAACGAGCGAATGCTTAGGGTCCATATTGGCACTTATACAATTTTTTCTTCGAATATTTTTACTAATACCGTTTTTTACTCATAATCATCATTACTCCGAAAAATTTTTCTCATACTTTTTGTCTTACTAAAAATTATACTTCTACCTACAATGTTCATAACGATTTTTATTTCGAAATTTTATCCTCCTAAAATCGTCAAGTAGATTAATCTATACTCATAAAGTTATTTGAAATAAATTGTTTATTTATAAATATTTTCCCATTAGGTTCACTCTGTTGTGGTATAATTCTTTTATGAATAACATAAACTATGTAGTCATAATGGGCTTTGTGCAGAAACTGTTGTGACATACTCAACTTTAGCATATTTCTTTGTGTCAGATTTCGAGTTGTTCGAATATTATTCGAGCATAATTTCGATGCTCCTATTTATGATGAGGCATCATCTGGATGTGCATAAAAAGTATCGGCATAGTTTGTTTTAGCATAACAGAGAAGGAATAATTACAACCTCTCAATATAATCGAGGTAGT
>JALPQI010016345.1:0-30655 GCA_025490895.1 Thaumatotibia leucotreta
CACACGGAGCAGATGTTCAAGCATAAATTAGTTGATTTTGTTATATACTTCATGGAAGAAATTGATAAGGAAATCAGTGAAATGAAATTAGCCGTGAATGCTCGCGCTCGTATCTGTTCCGAGGAGTTTTTGAAGCGATTTTAAGTGGAATATACTGGTATTATAGACTATAATGAGGCTGCCAAAGCCCCAAGCTTAGTTCCCACCCTCTAACTCTGCTAAGCTAAAAAGTGGGTGAGGCATAAGTCTTATTGAGGAACACCTGGTACTTGATTACGTAGTGACTGATGTGATTCTTAATTTAAATTCTTTATTTTGTTACACAATAAGCAAAACTCTGTGGTTTAATGCATGTAAATAATGATGTGATTTTGTTCAAAGGATGCTTTTTTGGGCTCCTGCTAGTTGCATACAACCATCATTCCATTTTACATGTTCCAAGCATGAAGATCTCTCACATGTGCAAAGGCTCACTAAAAGTTTGACAGGAAGAATATTTTCCTATCCTTTTTCCTGGTCACACCGTAAAGTATGTTCACAATGAACATAACCAATATAATTAATTTAATTCAATGAGGGTTTTCGATAATTTTTCTGCCACCAGGGCGGCGCTTCGTACGCACCTGGTCTCGACAGCTGTCAGGTTCATACTATTCATAGGCACCTGGGCCTAAAATATTGAAATTCTATTTTATTTGGAAGAGAATTGATTTTGTAATGGATTACGACTAATACATGGTCGTCGAACTGAAGATTGAACTCTAAAACAGGCGCTCAAAGTCACTGGTATTCAAAATAATTACTATAACTTTGTTAATTTCATGAGAATTGACTTGGAACTATTTTATTCATTTATTTTAGGTAACAATATGACTAAAGTAATGGTTTTCAGAATAAATAAACCTATAAATATGTTGAAAATTAAATGCGCGTATTTATTTTGACAGTTCGTTATATGGTCGCCTCAGTGCTGCCATCTCACCTCCCCATAGCGGCAGAAAAAGTATCAAAAACCCTCATTGCTTCTTTTAGTTATACAAAGAATTTCGGAAATCGAATGGAATGTTTGTTTACACCAAACATATGTATACACACTTATTATTTCAACAAAGACAGTGTATACATATTTGTGACATGTAATTTGACCCGATTTTTATGGTGGTGACCATACTGGGTTTTAATCTTAAAATATAGCTGATGATCTCTTGTTAATTATGGTTCCACAGGGTTTTGCTATATTCTTACTCTCTCTGTTAGATTATTTGCCTTCTTGATATCTAAGGTGAAACTATCAAATATTTACATAAAGTTAAAACATTGTTTACAAATAATGGCATGAATTTCTTTTAATTCATAGTATCAAAACCTTTTTATTCAATAACTTACTTTTCCAACCTATGTGATGTAATGTAACTCATTCCTAATTTTAGGTATTATATGGGTTTTTATTATAATATATTATGTATTGTATTTCTATGCCTTGGATACAAACCCCCTTATTCATAAACATTTGTCAACTTAACAAGCCGCTAATAATTGTTTGTCCCTTTTGCTCTTATGGACACACTGTTAAGACCGAAAGGGACAAACAATTATAAGCGGCTTGTTAAGTTAACAAATGTTTGTGAATAAAGGGGGAAAGTCTACAAATTTTACATTACCAGATTTTTAACAATATGTTGTTTTTAATTTAGGTTTTATCAATAACCATATACTAACAGGGCCAGACTTTAATAACTTGGTTAATTCACAAAATAATAAATTTCATACTACTGAAAACATGAAGTAGTCAGCAGTGTCTTTTGTTCAAAGTAATGCAGAACAAATTGAAAGTGTGTGTTATTCACAGATCTACTGACGATGATTACTGTAAAACATCCGAACTATAGTCCAGTACAAAACTGGATCACAAATTCAACTCATTATTGAGATTCTAATCTTCTTTATGATTTTGTAATCATTATGATCCAGTTTTGCCTCAAAACTGCAAGATTATTAGAATAGTTATACTAATTATTTTATTTAGTGTTGAACCATAGCTTTTGGACTACACATAGTTGGTAGTATTGTGAAACTAAAAAAGATTTTAACATTTAAGAGAGCAATAAATTTATGAATTTTAAGTATAACTTTTCGATCCTAAGTTTTATAATTTAGAAATATACTATGACTGTATGTTGATTATTTAGTTTTGTTATTATTATTTGTAACATAAGGTCAGAAAGCTAGCATAAGTTCCATTTCATTTAAATATTTTTATCATGTATTATTCGTCTGAACTTGAAAATCAATAAAACAAGTTATGTATTTGTAGTTTTGTATTTTATTATATGTTGGTAGCAACAAAAACTATTTTCCTGATTAAATTTAATAATTAACCTATATTATCAATTTACAAACGGATATACAATCTATAATAAACCTGAACGTCTTTTGACGGAAACAGGAAAATATATTGTAATGGCAGTATACCTCCTTGTTATGTTATAAGTCATATTCATATCATTACATTAAAAACACAAGTATGTAAATACCTAATTATGCCCCATGAATGGATAAATCGGATAACGCGTTTCATCCATGATTAATTTCTGACCGAAAATATCCATAGAGTAGGTAGTCAATAAATAGGTAAATAGTTTGGTCATAGGTACCTTAGGTATACAGGCCGTTCCAAAACCGTAGGACACTAAGGATAAGTACTTTAAATATCGTAGATAAGGTATTTTCCTCAAAGAAGACATTATGTTATTTTTAAAAGTTATAATCTAAAAAATAATAATCATAAGTGACAACATTCTCAAAGAGTTACAATGTTAAAAGTCTGAGTCAAATTACCGCAACATTATTTATTAAGACAAGGAGAGATTTTTTAGAAAATTTGTGAATACAGTAATACTAAATTTAAAAAATAACATAAAGTCTTTTTTGAGCAAAATATCCAATCTTACCTATCTACAATATTTAAGGTGCATTCCCTTCATGTCCCATAGTTTTGGAACATCCTGTATAGGTACTTTATAAAATGAAAAACATGCGGTCTAAAGTAGAGATCATCCTGTATTTAATTTCCCAGAATCTATAATTAACATACAGATATACATGCATTAATAAGCTTATGTAAAAAATCTACTTAGGATGAGGCTCGCAACACATGTTTGACACATTATTTCTATCACTATTATTTTTTTATGCAGCTAATGCAAACATGGAATGATAATCATATTACCAGAATCTATAGCAAGAAATAATAATCTCAAACATTATGGTAATGGCCTAAAATGTGTAGTTTTTTCAGTATTTATGTTGTCTAATTGATATCTTCAACTTGACCCAATTATGGACACCCTAGAGATCCTACAATCTATCTGACACCAGTGGTAACAACAACTAAGGATTTTCCCCCCTGTTGTCAATGAGTGCTTGGTGGTATAATTCTGGAAATATTATTTGACCGACTCAAAACAAAAGGTCGTAAGTAAGATAACAGTCGGTCAAATAATACTTCCCGAACTATATCTACTGGGAATATTTTTCCCACTTGTTACCACTAAAATATTTGGTGGTAACTACTGGGAAAAAGAAACCTCAGGAATTTAAATTCCCAGTTGTACCCACTGGTAACAGATGGGAATACCCCGATCCGGATGTTGTATAAAGTAGGTAGTTACTTTTATTTGATGTATCAACGAAATGGTTACGTTCCAAATGATTTTCAATAAATTCCAATCTGAATGATCAAGAAATTAAAACTTACTTTATGATTCTTCAAATAAGAGAGCAAACCAAAGCCGGGCTTGCCAGGTTATATTCACCTTAACCATAGACAATTCCTAAACGTCTCTCAGCCGGTTGAAGTGTTGGCCTACTACCGCGAACTTCGAAAATTAAATTCCGCAGCTTAGTTTACCATGAAGAGATGATACTATGACATCTTTGAATTTGTCTATGGCAACACAAAATGATTTTTTTTTTATTTATGCTAAGACAATTTTAGTTGGTTTTGGCAGTGCGTAATGTGAACCCTTCTCCCTTGAAGGCCTGGAAGGGTTCGACTGGCGTGTCTTCGCGAGCGCTAGCCGGCCGAGTGCGGATGAACCGGATCGTGCCGATTTCGTAGTCGTAGTCAGGGATGCCGCGGACGTAGGGCTGGAACAAATGAATAAATATCATGAAACAACTGTACAGTCGCCATCTGATCTATCGGAACTGCCGGGGTGCTCACAAATATCTGACGCCTCTATTGTCATGCAATTATATATATATACACGATGATTCTTAATCCGTGATCAGGAATCATTTTTTCTAAGTCAGTAATTGATGGGGAGTACGTTAAAGTAGTAATTACGTGAAAACAAATTTATTATTTTTTTAATCATGTTTTAATTTTGAATTAAATTTTATCCTAAAATCCTTGTCACTGTACTACCATATCGGTTTTAATGAGGTTGTATTGTAATCTCTTTACAAAGCTATTAGCAATTGTCAATTTATGAGTAAACCTTGCCCATGACATTGTCAATCACTTTTGTCATACGCATAATGAACAAAGTCACAGTCGCGGATATTGAATGAGAAAATTATACTTATTCCCCAAAAATCATGCCTCCACCACATCCGTACTCAAACATAGAGCGTTACGATACTGTACGTTTGTCAATACAAACGAATAGCACAAGGCGAACCCAACAGTTATTTCACGAACTTCATCCAAACATTCCGATCCCCGGACACAATTTAATAAACCGCATGCAACAAAAATCTTCGCGACTTCGGACAGTTTACAGTGCCACAACATGCTCGAGCACCTCGTCATCATCCTGGCGATCTGGATCGACAAATCTTAAGATTCCTTGCAATAAGATTTCGAGAGAATCAATCCAATCACAGGAGTCTAGCGGATCTGTGTCAAGAACAACACGGTGGACATTTTGAACAGTTGTTAAATTTTGTTTATAATAATGTTTTTTCAGTTGGTCAGGTATCCACTTTTATTGTTTTTATTAAAATAAATTGTACTGTATGAAAACAAATCGCTTTACTTGCTCAAGATTTTGCCAAGTTTAGGTAATGCACTTTAACATAATCTCCTATGAATTTTGTTCGTCGTTATCAGTGTTGCACTGGTAAGAAATGAGTAGGTAGATAGATAGAAGTCCTTATTGACATAAAATCTGTCAAAACCCCATTTTGCCATAGGGATGGCACTTGACGTATCGTAGTTAAAGTTTATACTGTAGGATGACCATGTATTAAGTGGTAATTTGTTTTAATTAGGTTTTCACTTTTAATTAATTAAACAGTGAAGAAATAACGCGGGACCTCGACGAAGACGTTTAATTTTGGCTAAATTTTAATGTTTTTCTACTCCTGATCACGGATTAAGAATCATCGTGTATAACTAAAGATACGTTATACTCTAACATAATGTGCGAAATAAATACTTCACAGCATGCACCTACAATTTAGTGACAGTTGAGATACGCTTACCTTCATATTTCAAAATGCGTAAAAGAGAATACATATACTCGTATGAAATAAACAAAAAAGAGACGACTAGCATTTGACAATCGCGCATGCATTTTTGGGGGCTGTTATTGATAAACATTGGTTTATCTTTGTTATTCTCGATCGTAAAGACCATAAGCTTGTCTCTTTCTCTAAGTCAGTCAAAAACGTCAAAATGGCGTCCAATTTATTTTTCAATAAATAGTAAAATTGAAAAAAATAAAATTTAATTCAGTTTAATTGAGCATGATGTGTGATGTTGAGGGCATTTTTGCATTTCATTTTGGGGTTTTCATTGTTATATAACATAAAAATGACATTTTAAGGCCCAGCTCATGTAGTTTGTGAGAACTCTGCAGTGGTACAAACAGCAACACTCCTAACGGACCATTAAAGACAGAGCAGAGAGAAAATGAAAGAGATAAATATAGTTGTATTATGTCAACTTCAAATTATATTAATACACGGGAATGTTAATCGTTCGCACTGTTCGCAACTTGGTCGAATAATACAAATCGGGTTCCGAAATCTTATGAGACTAGTATCACGACTTCGGCCGAACTCTGCTGACCAATGTGGCAGGCATTGCTACGGTTAACCAATGATCACTCGCGGTTTCTTCAGAAGGTGACATTACCATGGTTACGTAATAACAAAAACGTTTAACCAATGATTGTGCGCAATTTTTCCGGAAGCTGACGTTACTATAGTTACGTTATATATAACATCCGCTTTAGTCCTGGAGACGTCAATCTAACTTCAGAGCCGGTAATTTGACTGCTAAGCTGCTATGTAGAAATTTTCGTTTATTTTCCTTTCAACGGCTGTCACTGTCAGATATTTTTTCAAAGTTAGAATTTCAGCCAGAAACTATCAAGTCTCTATTAAACATTTGTATGGCTACTGACAGATTAAAGGATTATAGGTAGACTGTCAAACGTCTATCTACCATATTTCCACAAAGGTTACATAAGTATTCAACTAACGTCAACTAAGAGATGTGATGAATTAAATAATAAAGACAGCAATAGCATTTGTCTCTGTCAATGAAAAAAATAATATAAAATTGCCCGATAACATGGCTATTTGTAAAAATATCTTGACTTGGAAAAATACCTCGCCTATTAATGTCAGATAAATCATGAAATCCGATTTGAAGAAACCGTAATTAAATTACTAAACGGTTTTAGACAAATCTATGAAGAACTGTCGTTATCCAGTTTCCACAAGGAACAACGACATCTAGCGTTTAATCATGGCCGATAGCTAATTCTTCATTTTCGTAGACGAAGGAATTTTTATTATGTCAACTAGTTTTCAAATACTGAAATTTTGACGCATCAAAGATTTGATGACATATCATCGGGGACCATCGGAAATGTCGCGATCGTGCCTACTAACGAAAAATACCGAACCCATAATATTACACGACCAAATTGCATCCTTTGCCAAGTGGCTCAACATTCCTATGTAACTGACATGTGACTGTAAGTGTGATTCTCTTTCATGCAATATTTCCAATTTCTGAAGTGTATACCTAGGTGTGTTGCTGTTTGTACACACCTCTCGCTGGTCTGTGTAGAGCATAAAGTTAGAATCCGCGCTAGCGCTTAATAGAGAAAGGAAGCGTGTGAAAGGGAAGCCACCAGTTATATGAGTATTGCACGAGTGCGAAATAGATAGACAACAATCCCAAAAGCATAACCACTTTCGAAGTGACATATCAGCCGTATCAGCCTGGTCGACGGAGATTGATATTTTAAAAGTGATTTTATAATTAAAACTTATAAGAAGGAATTTATACAGATCATGAAATCAATATGGTGTCGTGTTGTGTAAATGATCGCCTTGTTTCCCACTACAAAAATAACGACAAACACTCGTTTCACAGGTAAATATGATGTGCCGGTTGATTGTTTTCAAACGATATTTTGTCTATTTAGTAGCATTAATTGTGAGAATTATCAAATTGTAGCATTAATTGTTAGTAATTCTATCACTGTGATCTAATAATTTATCACAATAGTTAATATTAAAGGATATTTTGTGTAAAAATATAAATTGTTACGCTACGCTAGAGCTCGACTAAATATTGAACTACCAATATCGATATTTGTTCGATAAACGTACCCAATCAGTCTATTTCTTACAATGCTGTCATGATACTAGATTTTGAACACAAATGTGTATTTAAATAACTTAAAGGACCTTATTATGTTTTGTGTTTTTTTTTGTGTTATACTAGTGTGTTTTTCCGTTAAATTTAAGTGAAGTTATCTAGTTTAAATATAATTAATTTCTCTTGGAAACTAGTGGCTTAATTCTTACTGTTATTGAATTAATAAGAATAAGTAGAACATTACTGCAGAAGCCGGGATACGAGGGTTTTCAGGCCGAATACGTATTTATGTATCAGTAGGTACAGTCGAGTTCATAAATATATGAGCATAGAAAAGTACATATGCATCTGAACAGATTCACCAATCAAAAATATGTGTACATATACCCTGTCATATTAATCTGAACATGTGTCTCATTAATGTTTAATCATCTGAAACACAAAACTTTTTCCTTATATTTTGACAGTCATAGAAAAGAATACCGTACTGTCAAACTATACTTTTCTTTCTTTAACTTTACGCAAGACGTCATAGAAGTGTCATTAGTATTTGCTTGCGGCTTTTTAGTCTTTTTACCCATTTATTTGCAGCACGCTTAGCCCTTATTTCCCGACCTCTCCAGTAATAACTCCTCTCCAGTGACTTCTGTTTTTCCCATGTAACCTGTCCAATTTAACGGAAATAAAAAACACCGTGTATGCAAGAATAGTTGCTCTTATAAAGTTTAATGGTTATTTGTTATACGAGGGTACACATAATTTTTTTTTTTACCTGCGTTTGGCAACATGATCGAGAGAAGGGATTCTATTATTGGACGAGCGAAGTGAGTTGTTCTAAAATTGAATCCTGAACGTGGCGAGTGTTTCAACCAGGAAACTCTCGCCACGTTCTCTGCTCCTGGTTAACTTTGGGCGGAACTTCCATTTTATATTAGACATTCGCTTCGATTCCGATCCTGTTATTTTTAAAACAGAACTTACATCGGATGTAGAGTCTAGAGCGACGTTTTAGGCATATCAATAGTAACAAAAATCTTACCCATCTCGTTCTGTTGTATTTGTATAGTTGCGTTTCGTATATTAGCCCATGTTGGGCCAACGTGGAGAGCAAGTAACTATATTCATTTATTTCCTCGCAAATGTGATAAAAAACATTGTATGTAGGTATAGGTGGACCAGAATCTCATGGCAAATGGGGAAATAAAATTTGTAGAGGGTAATACTAGGGAATTTGGACGGAACAGCCGCCTTACCGTTATAACGAAATTCGTAAATTTCGAGGATTTGTCTCTCTGACTCTATTGACGCCTTCGTTCGAGTGACAGAGAAAATCCTCGAAATACCTTACCTTACGCCAGAGGCTTAAGTTCACACTCGTTCGCAATTTCTTATTCAATACCCATAATTCACATTATACCATTATTGTGTTCGTTTTGACAGCTGTTCAAAATTTAGCTTTTCGTATGCTTAGTACAGCAGATCTGCTCCAGTACAATTGACTTTATGAAATAGCCGTCAAAGTTAAAACTTGTTTGAATTGCTTGACGCTAACGCATACTAAAGGGGAGTGGAGGTGAGCGGGTACTCTCAGGTATGCGACGCTGGGATATTGGCCTGCACCTCAAGTCATCATACACGTCCTTGTCCGTATGGAGTCAACCAGGGGTTGATCGTACTCCCTGGGCAATGCTAGTGGTCAATGGGCGTCGCATTATCTAACATTCTACCCCAGGCCACTAGTAGCTGATTATGAGGGCGGCATCCGGCGCGGGCGACGCTCCTAACGGTGATGTGTCACTCCCAACCCGCCGGATGTTATTAAATACAAGTAAGTTTATATATCTAAGTATCTATTATATAAGATATAATTGTCCTCCCCAAACCAATCTAAGGTGTTCACCGTGCTGAGAGATGCATGGCTGGTGGTGAGACCAGTCGCGAACGGTGGTCCTCAGGTATTGGGCAACTACCTGTTGTATTTTTGCCTTATCTGCGCAAGCGGGGCTCTGCGCGGATGGACCAAGTACATCCCTAGCTAATCGTGGGAACTATATGGAAGAGAAAATAAAAAAAAATAATAAATCAAACAAAAAACAAACACACACACAAACACAACAAACTTCGACCTCCTTAGATGAGACGGCGAAAGCTGAAGCACTAAGGGGGGAGAAGAATACAAAAGGGGGACCGGCCAAGGAGGAGACGTTGAAGCTGGGGCAGTCATCGGAAGCGGGGGTACCAACCGGAACCCCAGCCAAGGTGACTAAGCCAGAGACGATGAAGCCTCCAACAGCCGGCCCCTCAACAGAAACAACGGCGGCAAAGAGCGGGACGACGACAGTTGAACCCTCAAAGCAGGCCATAGATCCCGGCTGGGAGATCAGGTGTAAACCTAAGGGGATGCCTGCCCAGACCGACTCGAACGAACCTCAGCGAAAGAAGCTCTCGCAGAGGCAGAGGCAGCGGCTTCGGAAGAAGAGAGGAGCAGAAAGTCGTGCCTCTGAAAACGCACAGGCGATTGACGCTAGAAAAGATAAGACAGCGACAACACCTGCAGAACATACCCAGGCCGAGAAACCAGAAGGGATAGCCAAGAGGGCACGCCTGGACGAGACCATATCCCCCAGAGGCGAGCACAAGAGAAGATGCACAGACGCCCAAGGGGACAGACCGAAACCATCCACCTATGCGGCGGCGGCAGCGTCAGACCTGACGGTTGCGATTACCAACGTGCGCACGGGCAGGCTGACGAAGCAGGACGCTGAGGAGGTAGAGAGGAAGATAGGGGACGCCATCTTCCAAGCGGCCCTAGACACCGATCTAGACGCGGTAGCAGCGGCTCCAGCGTTCGCGGGAAAGCCAAGCCTTGTGGATGGGTACCTGAAACTGTGGTGTCAGGACGCAAACACTAAGGCTTGGCTGATGAAGTGGCTGGAGACGGCCACACTGACGAACGGTGACCATCTTGTTGGAAGGAGGGAGGACGAGATGGTCCGGAGCGTCAGATGTGGTATACTGATACCGCGTATAGAAAACGATCTCACCAAGGTCGGCCGGGTCCTCAACTTCCAGAACCCGTGGGCCATGGTGAGAAAATGGACGCTACAGCATGCCATACCCCTAAAAAAGAAGGGGAATACCTTACTCTTGGTGGGAATACCTGAGGACGTCGTACCTACCATGATGGAAAAAGGAAGGAGATTGAACTACATGTGTGGGACAATCTACATCCGTTTCCAACATGCGGGGGGACGCTTCAGGGATTCCCCGCCAGAGAAACAGGCCAGGGAGGAAACGACCGTGGACGGAGGGGAGGACAAGGCGCCTGACAGCGCACCTAAGGCGAGCACCCCCTCTGCCATGGACACGGACGACGCGCAGAACTCGGACTTGGAGGAAGGCATTCTGCTGGAATCCGAGGACGAGGACGGCCTGCCGAAAGGAATCAGCCTTTTGCACCTGAAGGGAAAGGCGGAGGGAACACCCTCTGATGGCGCCTTCCCGATGTAAAGTACTTCAGGTTAACCTCCAGCACAGCGAATCTGCAACGGCTCAACTTCGAAAATGGCTGGAGGTTAACCAACCATCGATAGCCCTGATCCAGGAGCCGTGGATCAGAAACACACGCATAAACGGCCTTTGTAACACCGGAGGTAATATTTTCTATAATACACATTGTAAACCTAGAACATGCATATATACATCCCGAAACATTATGGCACAACCACTAACTCAATTCTGTTCCAGAGACGTGTGTGCCATAAAAATCCTCAGACCACAAAACTCAAAGCTGCCGGAGATAGTACTGGCGACCGCGTACATGGCGGCAGAGGATGATCCACCTCCAGCGGAGCTGAACGACCTCATACGCTACTGTGAATATGAAAGGCTCGAGCTGGTCATATCCGCTGACTGCAACGGCCACCACAACCTATGGGGAATGGAAACAAACAACAAAAGAGGTAACGACCTAGTGGAATACCTAATGACTACTAACCTAGATATATTAAACACAGGATCCAAACCAACTTTTGTCACTCGTAGATGTAACACTATAATTGACATTACTCTAAGCACAGGTCTGGCTGCGCAACACATATCCAACTGGCACGTGTCGGAAGAGTTATCCTGCTCCGACCACAGATGGATACGGTACGACCTAACTGCTGACACCCACACAATAACGCCAAGAAGAAACCCAAGACGCACGGATATACCAGCGTATAGGGAACTTGTCGAAGGTAAACTTAAAAATACACAAACTTACAGACCTAACAATACAAGGGAGTTGGAGAAACAGGTAAACTCACTCACTACAAACTTAACTGACAGCTTTGAAAACACATGTCCACTATCGACACCACCGGCTAGGAAAAACAACAACGGCTGGTGGGGACCAGAGTTGGAACGATTGAGAACAAAAATGAGACGACTCTTGAACAGAGCAATGAACACAAGATCTGACGTTGATTGGGACGCTTACAAGACGGCCAAATCAGACTTCAAAAAAAGGCTAAGATACAGAAAATCCCTCTCATGGCGGAGATTCTGTGACAACATATCCACGGCAACGCATGCAAACAGAACAAGGAAGATCCTCGAAGATCAACCGAAACAGCTACTAGGCACCCTGCGGAGACTGGACAACACCACTACCACCACTCCAGCTGAAACGGAAAGGCTAATGGTGGAAACACACTTCCCGGGGTGTAGAGTAGTAAACAAACAAGACCAAGACGAACAAACAACGGAATACTACCCGACTGAGACTGAGTGGGAGACAGCGGAACGCATAACAGAACTTAACAAAACAATATGGGCTGTGAATAGTTTTGAAAGCTATAAATCGCCAGGCACGGACGGAATCTTCCCAGCACTACTAAAATGGGGAGGCCTAAAACTGATGGAACAGGTATCAAATATACTCTGCAGTTGCATAGCATTTAGATACATACCATACAAATGGAGGGAAGTAAAAGTAATCTTCCTACCAAAACCCGGCAAGACAGACTATTCGGACCCCAAGTCATTCAGGCCAATAAGCCTCACATCCTTCTTACTAAAAACTCTAGAAAGATTGTGCGACAGAGAACTGAAGGATACGGCTCTTAAGAACATAACTATACATCCAAACCAACATGCCTATAGTCAAGGCAAATCAACAGACTCAGCCCTTCATGCTGTAGTAAGCAATATAGAAAACGCACTGGAACATGAACATGAACATGAACATAGGCACCACACCCAGCCAGGAACAAGCCTGCTCCGGACAAGCCGGCATACCAGGGGGCACGCGGTTTTTTTTAGAGGTAGACACGCTCTGGGATGGGTAGGATGTTTAGAATCGACCGACTATGCAGCCTTAAGCCGATATAGGAAGATAGGAGGAAGGGTTATGCCGTTGAGGGAGAGCGTTGATGTAATGATGCACGTCGTACCGGTGGAGGCCCTTCTTGGGATGTCGTTATCTTCGATCTGGTTCATCGATTGCCATTCATTCTTCTTCTTCCTCTGACTTACTGTCCATGTCTTCTATTTTGTAGATTTCTCTTACAGCATTGTTGAATTCTTCTTCACCTTTTGCCATTTCGAGCCATTCTAAGCTGTCTCTGGTGTAATAATTATGTCCCGTGATAGTCGTTCCAGGTGTAGGTGGGTCCTCCGACTTTCAGTGTTTTGGCTTAGTATCAAAGTGCAGCTTCCAGTAGGTGAGGTTTTAGGCGCCTTAGGAAATGTCCAAGCATTTAATCCTCTTGGTAATTCTTTTTCATCTAGTATATAGTGCACTTTTTTTATACATACACGATTCCCTTGTATGACAACTTTGGCATTTCGAACCGCTTGTCAGAACATCGTGTATTTCATAGCTGCTTTAACTATTCTATTTGCCTAGGATGTCTCTTAGTGCGTTTAGATCAACTGTATTGAGAGCTTTTTCCAGATCGATTAAAAGGACCTATGTTTTGTTATCATTTCTATAATTTTTAACGCAGTGACGCAATTTTACCTATCACAACAGGTACACTGAGGACTTCACACACAAAATACGACATTATACTTGACTCTGAATACACACACACATTAGATATTAGGTATTACACCACAAAGTTTTAACATGAAAAACTACTGAAATACGATCCAAACGATAATACACACTACACATCAACCACACTAACCCACTAACAGGCCAGTATAAAACAGCCTTAGTTAAAATGCGACAGCAAATAGTAAGACATCCTTAAACACTACAATTGGTGGATGTTTATTGTAACGTAGCTTGAAACTTCAATTAGAGATATTTCGCTTCTTTCTTGAGGCAGAACCATTGTGTATACTGTACTGGCGAGATGGCTTGCGTTTCGATTTTCAATTCTCGCTTTTTCGTGTTTCGTAATAACAATAAATACAACACCAACTCTAAGCACAAGTTCACCCAGTAAGTGCAAATAATAACAACCATATTATTTAAATAATCACAGCACAACAGAGAAGTTCACATAACAGGAAATAATGGAAATAACCATTAAAATAATTCACTTTCACTTGCAGTATTTATTTAAAGTGTGAAATCCAATTTTAATTTGAAGTACTTAACTTCATTTAAACGGTCCCCACGTATGTCCTGTGGAATTTTGTTTTCCAAAAGAAGACCTTGTAATCTTTACCTAAGGTCCAAGTATCGGCCCATATCCATGTGTTAGTTTATTTCGTATAAGATGGCTCGAACCATTGCCGATTCGTACCCGAGATTAAGTATAAGCTTCATCTATTGTTACATTACAGCTAAACTGTATTTGTCAGTAGCGGGCCAAGCTTGCATTGTTTTTTGTTTTCATCTTTTGGGTCCTTCCTGCTGTGTACCACATGTTCGAATTGCGAGAAGGTCCGCTAGTTGACGAGATTTTATTGCTCGGCTTTGCCACTTCAGACCCCTTCAGAGTTCAGGTAGGCAGCCCAAAATTGTAGGTATGGAATGCGCTAAAAATCAAAAATGAGCAAATTAAGGAATAGTTAAAATACTGTTTGTAATGTAACAGACTGATTTGACTGGTACCTATCCAATACTCTGCTGAGTTTGTGTACCGTATCTCTCACCATTCTTCAAAAATATCGCTCCAGCAGGTTGGAACCCGCACGAAGGGCTCCGCTCCGCATTACTAGGCATCTATATATTTTTAAAGTGAATACAGAACCGTGACTGCAAAAACTAACACGAGAATTGCGCCCGATTCAGCCGTTCGGGATAACAACTTCATAACGTCCCATGTACCCGCCGCAATAGCGGCATCAGAAACAATCATCATTGTCGATGATGGGAAACTCCAAAAATGAACGCCTAGCTGTTGGAACCAGGGCTCAATTAAGCAAGTACATCAAGTAAGTACATTGCCCGTTTACGAGTAATCGGAAAGCTCTCACCCGGAATGCAGTGTATCGTGATGACCGATTGTCTTCGCCACACTAATGCAAATTTTGTCTTAATCCAACGCGTTAAGGTTCATAATTGCTCGCGGCAGAACCTTGACATCACAAATCACAAAACTATTCACTACAAAAAACAAAGCACTTGTGCTTTGCCTTTTTTTTTTTTTTGTTTTCGGGACGCTCGAAAGTGCACCAGGGACGCGTCCAACCCGGTCGGGATCCGAACCCAAACTCGCAATATAGAAAACGCACTGGAGAGGAAAAACTCTTGCCTCGGCACCTTTATCGATATAGAAGGGGCCTTTGACAAAACCAACTTTAGCAGCATTCAGTTAGCGCTACAAAGACACGGAACAGACCACCTTATAACAGAATGGATCATGAACATGCTCAAACAGAGAGTAGTAATACTGTCTGACAACAAAGATCACCAGGCACTCGTTATGAGAGGATGCCCCCAGGGAGGAGTACTATCACCACTACTCTGGAACCTGGTAGTGAACGATCTAGTAATGGAACTAAATAACAGACACTTTATGACTATAGCATACGCTGATGACCTAGTGATACTAGTCAGCGGCTTGATAATAAGCACATTATGTGACCTGACACAATCCGCACTAAGGATAGTGGAGAAATGGTGCATGGAAAATGACCTATCGGTAAACCCAAAAAAGACAGATGCAATGCTCTTCACACACAAAAGGAAGTTGGGTAGCTACGAAATGCCAACTCTCTTCGGAACGAAACTAACGCTTTCAAAGGAAGTTAAATACCTAGGAATAACTCTAGATGACAAACTCAACTGGGGCAAACATTTAGACAATAAACTGAACAGAGCTACAGTAACCTTTTGGCAATGCCGAAGGATGGTGGGCAAGAAATGGGGCCTAGCACCTCACATAATACTGTGGCTATACAAAATGGTCATACTGCCGATGATCAGCTATGGCTCGGTTGTGTGGTGGCCTCGCACACAGCAAACCACCACAATAAATAAACTAAGCAAGATACAAAGACTAGCATGTGTGGCAACCACAGGCTGCATGAGAACCACTCCGACTGCAGCGCTGGAAATAATGCTAGGACTGCTACCGCTACATATGCACATACAGAAAGAAGCGGCCGCCACAGCGCTTCGGCTTAAAAACCTAAACTTATGGTCAAACCTCAGTTCGACACACAAAAAGATCTATGACAGGATGATCTCTAGTATGCCAATACTGGAAGCACCCATTGACAAAGTACCAAAGACGATGATCTTCTGGAAAGATTATGCCATATCGTTAACAGAGGATCAGAAGGAAGGACTGAATCAAACACACCTTAGAATATTTACAGATGGCTCAAAAACAAATGAAGGTACCGGATGTGGAGTCTTCTCGGAAGACCTTAACATGCACATCTCGAAACCTCTAGGAGAACATAGCACAGTGTTCCAGACGGAATGCGTGGGAATAATAGAAGCCTGCAAGGCACTGAGGAGACGAAAAACCAAAAACGAAAATATACTAATACTGTCAGACAGTAAATCAGTGCTGCAAGCGCTACAAAGTAACAAATTCACCTCAGAACTTATATTAGAATGTCACAGCTGCCTCATGGAGGAAAGCAAGGAAGGGAACAAAGTGACTATACAATGGATAAAAGGACACAGTGGCTCAAGAGGAAACGATGCGGCGGATGAACTGGCGAGAAAAGGGTCAGAGACACCGACGTACGGACCGGAACCCATCATACCACTACCTTTATCATACATACGAAACCAACTCGGTCTATATCACCGACATCTCCACAATAAATGCTGGAACGATCTGGTTTCCTGCAGACAGACCAAAGAAGTACTACCCGAATTGAACTGTAAACTCACAAAAACCCTACTAAGAACGCCCAGACACAAACTGAGGAAAATAGTAGGATTGATCACGGGACACAACACATTAAACAAACATCTGCACAATATGGGCAAAACAGATAGCCCTATGTGCAGGGCCTGCATGGAAGAGGAGGAAACAGCAAAACATATTCTTCTAAATTGTAAACAGGTAGAGGTATACAGGAGAAGGCATTTGGGGACTCCACATACACTACAGGAGGCATTTAGCAACCTGAAACATACACTGAGTTTCGTGGAGGAGCTGGGATGGTTGGAATAGGGCTACCTCGCTTTCACGCAAAAAAGGCACAATGGTTGTCGAGTTGCGGAAAAAGCCCAGGATAACTAACTAACTAACTAACGCATACTAAAGATTAAACCTAGCGTTGAAAATGTCGGAAAAATACAAAATGTTTTTTTCGGGAATGTATGAAATTTTCGTTTTTTTTCCGTTTTTTTCAAGTTTTTACAGAAATAATCAATGTCACTGTCACTCCTTGTCATCTGTTTCAATTGACTTTTTCTCGGTGACATCGCGTTCTCCTGGTATAAGTAAAAATTAGACCTAATATACACTAGTTTAGAGTTGAAAATTAAAGTCGAAAATTTCATTGTTTTTTTCGAAATAATCAGGAAAAAAACGAGCTGTTTGGAAAGAAACTGGATTTAATCCGGAAATTTTCAACGCTAATTAAACCTAATAGCAAAATAACTAAGATAATGAATATCTATGATAGCTACATGTTGTCGATAAAACAGTCGGACATCGATAGATAATTGGTCTGTTGTGACAGGCAACCCTATTCCTGACCACACATAGCCAAATTTACGCACACACTGGCGTTTCGCTTTTGGTTATGCTTTTAATCGTTGTCAATCGTTCTTTGTCATCTTAGTTCTGTGCTCTAGCTTATCCTAACCTCCTAAACTTTTCGACGCCATGTCAAATACAAAAGCTGTCTCTTAGGGAAGATTCAGAACGGAATGGCAGCGGCTGCCACCAACGCGGCGCGGCCTTTTGGAGTGGAGTGGATATGTAAATAAAGTCTAAAATTATTTCACAATGAAAGGGATCGCCGCGCCGCTGCTATTCCGGTTGAATCGGCCCTTACGGTATGTACGTTGGTTTATATTGCTTCTTGACTTACTAATCGGTCTACCGCGATCGTCGAAATCAGCAAAGAGTATAGTCGTGAAAGGAAAGCTGAAGTTTTCCTTTTCCTCGAATAATTGTCTTTATATACGATGTAATTTCACCAAATATTCGCCCCAAAATAGTCGTGGTTTCTCGGAAAAAAAAAAAGAAAATAGTTTTAATTTTTTTATACTAAACTAGTGGTCCGATTTTCTTGAAATTTTTATGTTTTGTAGATGACTAAGGACGTTTATTAAAAAAAATCAACATTGAATTGTATGTTTAAGCTAAAAAAAAAATTTTTTTTTAAATCCAAAATTTTTTTTTTATACTTGCAGAGAGACAAATATTCACCATTTCAAATTCAGAGAGAGCAGGCGGTATTGAACCCTTAAGTCTAAGGAGAGACTTCGCCTCCTTATGTGTGTTCTATCGTCTGTACAATGGGTTGTGCTCTGAAGAACTGTTCGACATGATGCCAACGTCCACTTTTCATCATCGCACCGCTCGCCACCGACTGGGCGCTCATCCTCACACCTTGCAACCTAAATGGTCGCGCACCGTGCGGTTTCAGAGGAACTTCCTCCCGCGGACGGTCCGTCTGTGGAATGAGCTCCCTGCCGAGGTTTTCCCGTTGGACTACAGTATGGGGTTCTTCAAAAGAGGAGTGTACAAGTTCTTATTGGGTCGGCAACGCGCATGTGACACCCCTGGGGTTGCAGGCGCCCATAGGCTGCGGTGACTGCTTTCCATCGGGCGGGCCGTATGCTTGTTTGCCACCGACGTGGTATTAAAAAAAAAAAAAAAAAAAAAAGAACACCTACCAATATATATTTTATTTCTACTTATATATTTTATGAGCCATTCAATACTCTACCACATATATTTTTATATATGTGGTAGAGTACATATTATATTTTACAAAAAAATTCACTCGGATCAACAGGTTAAAAAAAACGAAATTGCAACACCCCATATACATATAAGTTGGTGTCGCCTCTCTGCAAGTATAAAAAAAAAAATTTTGGAATATAAAAAAATATTTTTTTGTAGTTTAAATATAAAATTAAATGTTGATTTTTTTTAATAAATATCCTTAGTCATCTACAAAACATAAAAATTTCAAGAAAATCGGACCACTAGTTTAGTAAAAAAAAATAAAAACTATTTTCTGTTTTTTTTTTTTTAACTATCTGAAAAACCACGATTATTTTGGGGCGAATATTTGGTGAAATTACATCGTATATAAAGACAATTATTCGAGCAAAAGGAAAACCATTTTCTAGTCAAAGGCAGTTCAGTTCAGCCTTCCTTTCACGTCTATACTCTTTCGAGGATGTCTCTGTCACTCCAACAAAGGCATCATTAGAGTGACAGGGGCAAAACCTCGAAATTTCGCCGTAGTAGGCCTGGCTGCAAAAAAAACTGGCAACACTGACCTGTCGACTAGGCGCCGCCTGCGGTTCCGAGTCGCTCTCGCTAACTAGCTTCTTCTTTTTCCCATCCAGCCTGTTCCCCTCTCCCTTGAAGGGCACGAACCCACTCGGTTCGGGCATCAGAGCCGCTGGGTCCTGTTCTACCTCGCCGTGGGTGCCTTCTTGGCTGGTACGCTCTTCTTCCTTGTAGCCTACGGGCGCGGCGAATTCTACCTGTTTGGGTAGGAAAGTATTAAATGTAGACGTAGCTGAATCATATCGGTGAAAGTGTGAAGTCAAACCCGCAATTAAAGTGATAGAAACAAGTAGTCTTAGAATGAGGCACACGAGGGATTGGTGAGCGAGGCAGCTCGTTGAAAATATACAGTTTGTTTAATGCCAAGCGACACCAATTGCGTGTTCAGCACGTGCGCGTTGTAGCTTATGTAAATTTCATAAGATGGCACAACGCTTGCTGGTCACGCGCTCGTGCACGCCAGGCGAGCGGTGTGCCATCTAATATGACTAGTGATGGGTCGTACAATCTAATATGACTAGTGATGGGTCGTACCATCTAATATGACTAGTGATGGGTCGTACCATCTAATATGACTAGTGATGGGTCGTACCCGGTAATTTCCTAATCTTACTATGGGAAAAGTTTCCATTTGGGAATATTCCCCATAGGTACTGTGTTTTGTAAGTTACCGGGAACAACCCATCACTAAATATGACACATAGTCACTTACATAAGCAAAGTTTGCCACGCAGCTTGGCCTTGGCCTTTATTATGTAAATTTTGGGACATTCTTTTTTATTATTAGAATCGAATAAACTTGTGATTTTGATTTGAATGAGCCAAAGCAAATGCAGATCTGTGGCCTAGACCACAAAACTGTACAAGTGTTCAATTCCTTCTAGAATTCTACAAAGTCTACTTTTTGTGCAGGAATATATAAATTGGGGAGGCCTATGTCCAGCAGTGGACTGCGATAGGCTGATGATGATGATGATGATGATATAATTTTTGTAGAATTATACGGTTGTAAAGTTTTGTGGGATAAACCACTGGAAGAATCAAGCTGCCATGACTTTTTTTTTAGTTTTTAGTGATTGGTTATAATCATCATCAAATCAGCCGAAAGACGTCCACTGCTGCACATAGGCCTCCCCCAAAGATTGCCACAATGACCGGTCCTGTGCCACCCGCATCCAGCGGACTCCTGCGACTTTACCAGATCATAAGTCCATCTTGTGTGGGCCTACCCACGCTGCGCCTTCCGGTACGTGGCCGCCACTCGAGAACCTTCCCGCGCCAATTGATGACATTAGTTATCAATATGAGAAAATAACCCAACAGTTTTATCCTAAGGTCTTACATTCATGTCACACTCTATGATGATAACTGCATTCCCAGGCTTAGTTTCCAGCACGCATAGCTCATAAACCTTCGAGTTATACTTGATGGCGATGACGTCACCGGTCGTCAGGCATGAGAAGTTGCGTAGGCAGTTCTCCAACACTGAGAAAGGAAATTATCAAAATATTTTTAGTTCAAAAATCGTCATGGTTCTATTTCTATCTACGAACAAATAAAGCATGGAAGCCGCACGCCATAGTAAATTGCCTTTCAAAAACGGTCCTGAATTTTAGTTGACAAATATTATGTCACCCCCTCTTTAATGCATCACGGCAATTAACTTCAATGTCAACCTATAAAAACTTAAACCGTCATTTGAAAATAGTTGTGATTGGTCCATCAAACTTTTGATTGGCTATATTCTATAAACATTTGTCAAAGGTGTTGCGCCGAAATATGAAAAGCTATGTCCTGCCATCTTGGCACAATTGAACAATTGATTTTGGGGGCATTTTTGAACTGGCGTTAGACGTCCATGTTATTTATGGTCGCAGATTTCTATCCACCACTGGATCTACTCTCTCTCATACTATCTCTCCTATTGCCTACGGGTATGCATTAGGCTGCCCACCCTGGGCAGATTGGTGAGCGCAGCAGTGTTTGTCATCTCATCAATCTTGAATAAATTAATGGTCAGTGACAATTCAGGCCCTTAGCCGACTCTTACAATACCCACAGGAAGAGTTGGGTGGTGATCAATATATTTTTACTATGGTCACAAGGCCAATTGATATTGATTATATCATAACAAATTTTAATTTTATTTACAAGAGAAATTAACACTTGCACTGCCTGGTCAAAAACCTAGGTTATCGCTGCACGCCAACCTGTGGTACAATGTACGCTACTTCAATTCCAAGAACGCCACTAAGGAGTCCTCGATAACTTTATTCATATGCCACACAACTCCCTAGGGGAGTTATTCACTATACAATTAACGCCAGCTGGCATGCAGGAATAGCTTTTGTTTTTGTCCTGACACTGCACATAGTATAGTGGAGTCGGCGGCATGTGAACAAAATTACTGATAACTCCCCAGTGGCGCTCTTGGCATTGAATGTGTTAACACATACCTGCTTTAGGATTGCTTATGTCTAAGAAGTCTTCAGAAAGTGGTTTGAACTTTGAGAATGTTGCAACAGGCAGAGAAACACTTTCAATCTGTAGTAAAGTACCCTCTTCCATCACCAAATTGGCCATCATCTGCGAATTAAACAAATACTTTAAATATGCTTAAGGGTTCAATACATTTTTTTGTTGCTATAATTCTGTCTCATTAGTAGTTATTTAGTAAATCATGTCTAGTTGAGAAATTGGCCTGACTTAAAAACACAACACAACAAAAAAAGTATTCATATCCTCCTGGTGGCCAATTTTGAAGTTGTAATGTCGGAAACAGAATAGAATTTCTTTTGTTTAACTCTTTGAACATTAAGAACCACTAAAGCGGTTGTGTGTTGTCATGCCTACCACACCAGCAGCATGTCAATGATCAATGGTCATATTGAGTATGAGTATGCTGTCAATATAACTGTCTTGCTGGAAAAAGGCTTATCTTCATTGTTCATTAGTAGAGATACTGGTGTGTATGTCATATTTTGATAAGAAAGGGAAGCTATTTAAAAGGTTAAGGAGACCTTTTAGTTTAGTTCTTTTGAGGAGTATAACAGTATCATAAGAACATAATTATTCTCAATTCATTACTACTCAAACTATCTGAGTGTAGACAATCCTAGATGAAGAATACACTTCTTTGTTGGAGTTTTCTGATTAGATACAATCCAGATTAGCATTGAAAATGTCGGAATATAGTTTTTTTCGGGAATGTATGAAAACTTCGTTTTTTTTCGGATTTTTTCAGAAACAATCAATGTCACTGTCACTGTCATTCCTTGCCATCTGTTTCAATTGACTTTTCCTCTGTGACATCACGTTCTCCTGGTATAAGTGAAAATTAGACCTAATTTACATTGATTTAGAGTTGAAAAATAAAGTGGAAAATTTCATTGTTGTTTTCGAAAAAATCAGGAAAAAAATGAGGTGTTTGGAAAGAAACGGGACTTAATCCGGAAATTTTCACACTAATCCAGATGTCACTAAGTAAATCGTTTTTTAGTACAGATGGTGTCTTTTTAGGCTCTAGTGCGAGAAGTGGCTCATTTTACGTCAGGTCCAAAACTTCGGAGGGCCATCTGTACTAAAAAAACGTCATACAAGACACATGTAAAAAGGAAATTCTGGTTAAAGACGTTTATTGACTCAAAAGAAATAATTACATTTCACTTAATGAGTACAGGTATTTTTTTTACAAATGTAGTGAGCGCCTACATGCATAGACACATATGTTACAATAAATAATAAAACAAAGTTATTCGTAACTTGTTTCAGATTTCCTGTTTTTCACACTTGTCTCGTAATATCTGCCCCCATTAGCATAAACGCAGTGACTAGTTTTAAAATGATAATTGAAACCAAAACACAATTCAATTGAATAAAGTAAACAATTGATTGGCACTTCAAAACTAGTTACTGCGTTTATGCTAACGGGGGCAGATGTACTATTTTAGGAATATTAGTATGCATTGTACGATAAAGATAGCAATTCTGTTGCCCTAATGAGAAAGGGTATTGCTTGCCCGCCATTTTAAGCATATATATCCTTTTTCAAAAGCCTTGGGAAGTTATACCCTTTTCCACAAAGGTCACAGAATTAAGCAATACATACCCAGTGTGGTAAATAAACTTTTCCCTCATCAGCTACAAACTCCAGGACTCCACAGTGAGTGGATCTTTTAGACTTTTTGTTGGTCAGTTTGAAAATCATTGGGTACTCTATGTTCAACCTAGTTAACTGCTCTAGCGCTGATGGTGGCATGATTACTGGAAACACATTAAATAGGAATAGTAAATGCTTATGAATGTACCTGCTAAACAGAAAAAAATGTGATGTAACTTTTGTTGCATCTCTTAGGTAAGCTGTTCTGACTATATTAGAGAATTGTGCTTAAGATATCTGTTCACTAATAAGATGCGGTTGTCCTCAAACACACGTTTTGGAATGTTTTTAAACAGTACAAATATAACATACAATTGCCATTTCTGTGATATGCATAACATGTCTCAAATGAGAGCTTTACTGCTAATCATAAAGTAAAATAGTAGGATGCTAACTTTTGCCTCCTCTTTCAACATCTTGTCTCTCGTTTCCAGGCAGCATGGACACTGAGAAGCATCTGTAGGTCATGTTGAAAGGCCTCGAAATTTCATGAAACATGTTGAAGCCAAACTGAAACTAGAAACGTGTATGTAAATTTATGAACAACTTTCCATATTCCGAAAAATATGGCTACAGGTATTCCTACCATTTTGATATTGTTTATTGAGTTTACTTTAGGAAAAAACAGAGAAATTTTAATTTATTGCAAAATCATGCACAGTCCAGCAATAGAAAATAAACATCGATTTGACAGCTGAGCTGACAGATGATTCGACACAAAGAAGACATTGACAGCGTAAAAAATATTTACCAGAAAAACTTCAAACGAAAATATTTCGTTAAAATCCAAAAATGATTTAAATAATAATGGCTTTTTCACCAAAGAAAGTAATAAACAGGATCGTATTGCTTCCAAAAATCTATTGGGGAAATATATATTAATTTGTTTTTTGTTTGATTTTGTTTTTGGATTCTTTTGCAGGCAGGCATCCCTGAATTGAAAAGTGTTGCAATTCTTGCAATAATAATTTAGACGAATTAAAATATTGAGTTAAATAATAATACATCGTTATTTTCATATGTGTTTACCAAAATAGTTAAAGTTTTGTTTGATCTACAATATCATGATATAATTCAAAACCTGAATTATTGTGAATGCATCGATTACTCATCACCGAGTCTACCTTTCTTTTTCTCTCTGATATCTGCCATTTCATTTGTATATGTGGCAGCTGCGGGTGTTGTAGAATTTTTCGTAATTTCTCCACATATTAGAGAAGTTATCAAGCCCTATTTTTCCTTAATGTAGAAATAAATCGATTGTGTGAGTGAATAAAATACTACGTCATTATAAGTCCATAAAAATTTCATAGATATCCGGCCGTTGTCATTCTCGCTTTCGAGTAACGCCATGTTGATTGTCAAAAGTGTTTTCCGATGAGACAGCAGTGAAAAGATTTTTTTTGTTATCATTTCAGACTGCGATTTCGAAGGGTCGCGTGTAATTTATATCGGTCTAGTTAGGTTGAAGATCTAGCAGCCATGGCGCAAGTATTGCCTATTAGGTTCCAGGAGCACCTGCAGGTATGTACGCCCATCGATTCGGTGAACATAGTTATAGCGGCTTGACTGTAGTGATAGATGATTCAGTTGACGAGTAGGGGGTGTGTGCTGGGTGTTTTGTACATTATTTTGTCCTGTCGGGAACAATAGTGGCTGGTAGTGACATTGCGCAATTATGGTTGACAGTTTCCACCCCCTGCTCGCGCCGTCGAGAGTGGGTGCCCGGTATTGATTTGCTCCACATTCACCTCTGGATCATATGTTTCCAATTCGTTGCCAAAATATATTGGCCAGGTCGATACCGAGCTTTCACTCCTTAATTTTATAGGATTCCTATATGCCAACTTTTACAGTCAATGGAAACTCTTTACACACTTTACACATTCATTGATAAATCTGCTTCATTCATAAGTTTCAAGAACATCCTACTACCTAACTTGGAGATAGTAAAAAGTATGTAATCTTGTTAGAATTGAATAAATCATAATAAGAACCTACTAGAGTAATTCCAGTTAAGGTAAAGGTACACTATGCCGGGATAGTACATTATGCCGTGATATTTAGATTTTTGTCGTAAAATAAGGAAACTATCATTAAACTCATGATTTAAATAAATACTTCATAAATTATAGCTCATAAACAACCGATGAACACAATTATAAGACATACTTAATCAATTATAAAGCAGTGAGGCTCTTCCGAATCCGTTAGTCCTAACCAAACAGTAGTTCCATAGGATCGTGTAGTCGGCGAGCGTAAGGAGGCAGTGGGAACTTCGTAAGGTTTCTCTGACATGTTGATAAGTTTATTTGGACTAAATTTGTAAAACTATTGCCTTGTAGTTATTAACCAAAGTTTTCAATTATTTTTCATGTCAATATAAAGCATATTTTAATGAAAACAGTCTATTTGATAATTCCCGTAATTATGTTCACAAATCAGATGCAATGAACGTAATTGCGGGAGTATCACGGAATAACGGAAAATCAGACTTCAATGTTTACTTCAATCATTTATAACTGGGGCTACATTTTTTCATAAATTTGATGTAAATGGGTATATTCATGACTAAAGATGACAGTGACGTAATTCCGGTATATGATTATTTTTCAATTTCAGTGTTATTTTCTAGCCCAAAGTTAGTGCTCGTTACGTCATAAGTACGAAGTAATGGAGTATAGTATCAACAATAAATGTCTTATATTTGTAAAAACAATACACAAAAGATAAACATGTCCGTGTTATTCTCACAATTATTATACTACCTTCCAGTCTAATAAGAGGTTTTCTCGATTTTTCTAATTTAAGATATTTTTTCCGACTCTCGTAATAATGTACAAGAATTTTCTTCTTATGTCTGTTATTCCGGTATATGAGTAATAGTAAAAAATATATGCAAATATTAATTAAAAACATTACAGGAAAAGGGGGCTATTGGATTATTAGGGTTTGTTAATTGAATAGAAGCCCTTACAGTAACATCATGACGGTTCGTAAGTCCGTCCGTTCACCCATCAGTCTGCCTGTCTATCGGACTACGCTATAGCTCAGTTAGTAACATTCATATTTGGATTAGGGGTATAATCACGCGCAAAAAAATAAAACGTAAATAAACCCTAAAAATGCAATATACATATATCCTATATGGTAGGTATGTACTTATGCTATGCATGCATATATTTTATGTAGAAGATTGCTTTATCCAAACGTGTAGGTACCCAAATAGTTTCATAAGACGTTAAAACATTTTTTTTATTTAATTTATGTTCATTCAATTATAAATTTGGATAAATGTTTTCAATAAATAAATAGCAGGAAAAAGTCTTAAAAAATCCAAGTCTTTCTTTAAACATTTTTTATTTTGATATTTATAATTATAAAGAGTCAAATTTACTAATCTTACAAAATTACGATATTTTTTTCTTATCGTGACACGATTGTAATAATTTTAATTCTATTATTTTAATAGAATACTTGAATAATGCGACCTTACGAGATATCACGCAATTATGTGCAACGACTCACGGAATTGAAGCATGCGCCAAATTTTACCACGCAATTACGGACAAACGAAGGGTTTAGCAAATTTGCGATTATTTCTATAATTACAAAGCTATGGGGCAAAATAATGTCTCATATCCATCTCATAAGACACGTCTACAAAATAAAAATGATTACACACCTAGAATTTTCGTATTTTTAAAATAACCAACAATCAAAGTCAAAAGTGCCTTAGTATACCGCAATATGGTACATTTACCTTATTAGTGACAAATAACAAACTTGTTACAATATTCTTTATTAGATAAAAATGATATTACATACAATGTATGTATGAAATGAATGTGAAACTTATTGCTGAAGTTATGTGAATATGAATGTGTTATGAATACATTGGTTATGTTATTATTGGCTCACATTATTTGAGCATTATGATTCTCTTTGCCAAGCCATAATTATTTTACAATACAGATCAGACTGCTATTTAACATTATCAGTATATAATTGTTTCAAGTTAAAAGGATATAAACAGTATGATTTGGGATAGCATATACACCTTTATAAGTTTGAATATATGGAACAAATTTGCCCGTCAGATAATAATTGATGGTTGTTTCAGCTCACAAATGTTGGCATCAATCCAGCATCCATTTCCTTCAACACCCTCACAATGGAGTCGGATAAGTTCATCTGTGTCCGGGAGAAAGTGGGCGAAACAGCGGAGGTGGTCATCATCGATATGGCCGACCCCACCAATCCGATTAGGAGACCCATCAGTGCTGACTCGGCCATCATGAATCCGGCCAGCAAGGTTATTGCACTGAAGGGGAAGGCTGGTGTTGAAGGTAAGAGGGTTTTTTATTTCAATTAACTGTTTCGCTGGGAAAAAAAGATAGCCTTGTCCTGCGCACTAAGGTGTGCTCCCGGACATCCCGGTTCTCAATTTGTATGACAAGAACTGGGAATTCCCACTTCTTGCCATACAAATTCAGAACTGGGAGCACATCCTACTGCTCACTATACTCAATTTGTGCTATTGAAAATGAAACCAAATGATTAGGAGTATAAAGTTGATTTTCCTTAGTTTCATATTTTATGTAAAACAGAAGAATTTCAAGTGTAGCCTCACCCTATCCTATCTAGATTTTATGTAAATTGAGCAAATGTAGCATTCTAACTACATAATAGTAGTTATATCATGCTCAGTTGCTGTTGTAGTTTGGGAACCCAAATGTGGGGAATGACATATCTGTGGAAACCTTTAATTGGCTTGTTAGATAGTTAATATGTAAAACCTAGTCTTAGTAATTGTAGCTGTTGGTTTTCCGAATAAAATAAAAAATAATGATAGGTCCTAAGGGATAAGGATGCTACTAAAATCTTTTCCTAGTGAAGAACTCTTGTTATTCCCAACTAGCAAAATTTCGTCATATAATCGTCGCGGAAACGTAACATATTCAGGCTTTTAGCTTATGAAATTGGTCATAAAAACGTAATAATTACGTTTATATAACGCGATTTGGGCCCATATTACTCAGCTTTTTAGCCATATAAAAGCCATTTAACTGAAACTGCCACCACTTTTTAGTCATATAATAATCATCGCCGTGACCACTTTATAGCTAACTAGCTGTAGAATAGCGACTTATATAGCTTTTATATGACTTTTAATCATATATGAGCCATATAACCGTTGAGTTAGTTATTTATTGATCATATAATTGCTACTTATATGCCAAATTTGTGGAATAAAAGTGTCCAGCGAAACTAAACAGAAGACGGATTGACAGCTTGCTCGTGCATATAATTTTGTTAGTGCTAGCTGGTGTAAACAAAATTAAATCACTTAATGCCGTTGAGTATGTTTTGACAGAGCTATCTAAGTAATATATGACCATGTTATAATTGGCATTATAAATTCTACCTAATGGTGAAAATGTATTGCGAATACCACTTTACTGATAAAGTATACTATATTTAGTAGTAAATAATGAACGCGCCACTTTAATTATTAGTTATTACAATATAAATTAAATAAATAATTTTAATTATTACGAAGGAAACTACTATATGACATGTATACGATTAACATATCATATAACTGCTTCGTATTAGTTTTTAAATAGCAAGTTTAGTGGTTTAAGCGCCATGACACCTACAGGTAGATACGTTAATCATATAAAAGTAACAGCTGAAACCAAAAAGTTCTATAATAGCAATTATTTTTCCATTTACTCGAGCATAGGTCATATAAGATGTAATTATTCGAGAAATAGTCAAGTAAGCGTCATGTAAAAGCAGGTTACTCAGCATTAATCTTATATGACTCTTTAGTCATAAAAGATGTCGAGATGCTGAATAAAACACTTTTATAAAACAAGATATATAATCAGCTGTTATATGACTTCATTCACAATAGTCATTAGGGTGGGTCACTGATGTATGAAGAAAAAAAAGTATTTGTTTTTTACTAGCAACAGTTGTCAATAGTTCCGTAATTAGGTCGACAAAGAGTGTGCAAAATTATTTGGCCATCGGAATTAATTATCTGCCTCCGGATCTAATTGAAAGATTTCATAGAAACTTCAGTACATTTTGTACTGACCACAGTTGATATCTATGTTTTTACTTTTTATTGCAACTTGAGCTATGTTTGAGTATTGTGTTTACCTGGAAATAGCTTTTCTAAAGTTATGGAGCCAAAAGAGACGAAAAAAAGTCGAAAATAATACCTTTTTTTTTGAAGTTCCATACATTTTAAGAAAATTACTAATCAAATCCGGAGGCAGAAAAACTTAAATTAAAAATATAATAAAAATAAGAGTGATAATCAAATATCAAATGGCACCGTTTTGTAACTATTATCTTCAGAAAATCGAAATTTTTGAAAAATGAGCCACCCTAATAGTCATATAATAGCAACTGCGTTACGTTTACTCGACTTTTTCTCACAAGTCATAAGTCAGCCATATAAGTTTTTTGCTACACGGCAAAAAAGTCATATAAGCGTTTTATAAATGTGTCTTTTTCAGCAACTTCTTATATGACTCTTAAGTCATATAAGAAAGTCGTATAAACGTGTATATGACATCTTATACGACTATTATGCTATTGCTGTATAAGTTGGCTTTATACGACAGGTACTGTGTAATTTGCGTTTATGACTTTTATACGACATATTGCTGTATAAGCTGGCTTTATACGATAGGTACTGTGTAATTCGCGTTTATATGTTTATATACGACTTATTAGCTGAGTAAGCTCGATGTTATATGACTGTTTTGCTAGTTGGGTTGCTATTGTTACACCATTTGATTTTAAATTATTTGTGTACATTATTTCAGAACAGCAATTTATTACCTTCACAATAATGTTGTCTACTACTTTAAAAGATTTGAAAAACTAGCTAAAAAAACACTCAGAAATCATGAAATAGCTCAAATTCATATTGCAATATTATTAGGAATTGTTACTATC
>JALPQI010016346.1:0-22237 GCA_025490895.1 Thaumatotibia leucotreta
GGCCCTCCATACATGTAACTGAGGGATAGAAGTTTTTTTTTAGTTTTACATAAGCGTGTGGGGTATTAATAGAAAGGTCTTTGAAAATGACATGAAGGTTTATACATCATATTTTTATTTAAGCAAATCGTTTTCTAGATATCAGCTCTCAAAGTCTGAAAAATGTGTCCCCCCCCCTTTATTTTTTAAACTACGCGATATAAAATTCTGAAAAAAAATATATGTTATGCACATTAATAAACTCTATCAACGATTTTTGGTTCGATTAAATTATCTCTTATAGTTTTCGAGGTAGGTTGATTTAACTGTATTTTTTTAATAATAAATTGATAATGGTACGGAACCCTTTGCGCGCGAGTCCGACTCGCACTTGGCCGGTATTTTTTTTTATTTCCACCATCGCACCGACCATCGCACGCTCTGCCCTCACGCCATAGTTCTCCCGTGTCTCCTCCACACACTCTCGCTCTCCTTCACACAACCGTTCAGGGTTCGTTCAGAAACAAACAATGCTGTCACTTATACAAGCCCCGATGTATTTAAGTAACTATTATATATATATATCGTCGCCTGGTACCCACATCACAAGCCTTAATTGAGCTTACCGTGGGACTAAGTCGATTTGTGTAAGATGTCCCAAGATATTATGCACGCGCCCGCTGAGAAATTCGGTGAGGGGGGGACACCGCCTTATGATATGATAGTATTTTATACTTAAAACAGCACCTGGGCATACCTAGGACAAGTGTCAAGGGAAAGCAAGTGAGCCCCCCCCCCCCTGGATCCGCGCGAGTACGTAGCGTCCACTTTTAAAACGAATAGAAAATTACGACTTCGAATCCGCCTTCAAGGTATTAGGTATAAATAGGGATATTTTTAGAAGTTATCCGATATTATAATAGGGGTTCGTTATTTTCAATGTTTCATTAATTTCCAATAGAAATCGCTTGAAACTTTAGACTCATCATTAAGTAATAGTATTTTATGCAACCCTTGTTTAAGAGAGGTCAAAACAGGCGAGTGGCGAGGGTAAATATTTGAGGCGAAGCCGAAAATTGTTATTAAAGACGCCACGACCATTTTTTGACTCAGTTAAACAATGTTGCATACAATACTTTTTCTACGACCACACACTTATTTTCAAATAAAATTGTAAATGAGAAATATTGATGAACCCCCATGAACCTAAAGGGAATTTCTTGTTTATTTTTAAATTAATATGAATTATAGGACATTTATCGCGGCTTTCAGCGGACTCTTAATAAAAGTTACTCATATGGCAACAAAGTAAGACCAGTAAATAGTTGCCAGCTCAAAAAGTATAACAAAGGAATGTCTAACATAAACAAAGTCTTTGTTGTGGGTGACATGAAACTTAACAAAGGTTTTTACTGTGTAACAAAAATATAAATTCTAAGCATGCTCGTTTAAATGTTATTGTATAAAGCATTTAATTGGTAATTATACCTTTGATATTTCGAAACGTCTGGTTGGTGTAACTAGAGACCGAAGAGCAGTAGCCGTACCATGAGTAGGAAAGTAAAGGATACGTTAGGTTTTAGGCCCAGCACACACGGTGAAACGCAACTGCAACGAAACTGCAACCACTAGTTACTTTTGAGTTTCATTTGAGTTTATGCCATAGATACCTTTGAGAAACAACACACGACGCAACTAGTTTGAAACCGGTTTCAAACGCGTTGCAGATCAGTTGCTTTGAAACCAGCGTGCAGGAAACTCGTGTCGGATTTCGCGTCATTTCTGTTCGACAAAATGGCTGACAACGAAAATAAAAATATTCAATTTGTATTGGAAGTCGAGAAACATCCTTGCTTGTACAATACAACACTTTCTGGCTATTCTCGCAGGAATGAGACTGATAAAGCATGGGCTGAAATTGGAAAAATAATGAATATGACAGGTGAGTTGATAATTTTGTTTATTTAATTATTCTTAAATACAATAAGCCGTTGGGCACATCTGTCTGGTCTCAAAATCGGAATGATTGTGACTAATTTCATCACATTTAGGTTGCGGCGTGTGTGGAAAACGTTTGAAACTGGTTTCAAACCTATAATTTCAAAAGAGTTTCGTTGCAGTTGCGTTTCACCGTGTGTGCTGGGCCTTACTCGATACGTAATGCATTCTATCTCGCTCGCACTCACATATTGGAGCGAGCGTGATGGCCTGCTTTACGTATCGAGACAATCCTAACGTTACAGATACTTGCAAAGTCATGGTACGGCTACTTGTTAATTCTTCGCAGAACGTATCAGTATTGCGATACAGTGAGGAAGCGCCGCCGGCATTTTCTAACAGTCTCGTTAGTAATACCGTACTTACCTCCCTAGATGCACAATGTACTATTTCATCACGCTTGCTGTCTAAGCGTGCCATTGCTTGCGTGCGTAGCGGGAGTAATAGAAAAGTGAAATTCCCTAGGGAGTAATAGAAATGTCGGTACGTCATTTAATAACATTATGTCTTAGAACTTATTTTATTGTCGGCAAGTGTGATGAAAACATTGTACCTATGCATCACGGTCGGTAAGCGGAATACTAACTCGAGTTACTCGAGTCATAAAAGCCCTCCGCCTAGCGGCGTCGGGCTTCTAACACTCTCGTTAGTAATACCATACTTACCTCCCTAGATGCACAATGCACTATTTATTGAAGGTACGGTATTGCTAACGAGTCTGTTAGAACTCGACGCCTTGGGCGAGGGCTTTTAACGACTCGAGTTTGTAATCCGCTTACCAATCGTGATGCATACAGTCAAAGGCAAAATAAGGTGTAGGTATATTAAAATGCTCAAAAATATGTCCCAGTGCACTTTAATTCTGTGTAATAAGAACGTCGTAACATATTTATATGAGGATACTTTCGATACGTATTTTTTTGCACTTGACTGTAAAATATTTTTTATCACAATTGCGAATAATAAAATTTAGTTTTAGGTTATAAATATGGGATGTCATATACCAAAGAAAAAAACGAACAAGATCACCAACGTCCGAGGTGGGAATCGAACCCACGTGCTCAGCTTTCGCGGCTGATACATGCACCGCTCGGCCACTCGGTCTTAGCAATCAGTCAATTTTCTCGGGTATATGCAATCCCTTACAAGGCTACGCGCCTTTGACCATACTCTAAGGGCAAGCAATAAATGCCTGCACCTCCTATCAGAATACTTTACAGTTTTCTAGAATAGCTAGAGAGCTCGTGCTGCCATCTATTGAAGTAATTGTGAAAACTGAAACCAAAATATTAATTACATATTTTGAAATAAAACTATGAAAACGGATAAACTCGCGTATATTAACTAATTTTAACTTCATTCCGACGTTTCGAACACTTTACAGGGTTCGTTTACAGGGTCCGCAGACCACGAACCCTGTAAAGTGTTCGAAACGTCGGAATGAAGTTAAAATTAGTTAATATACGCGAGTTTATCCGTTTTCATAGTTTTATTTCATGAGTAATCCTCGCGGTAACCGAAGAAAATATTATACATATTTTGATTTGTGTTTTTATTTTTACCCCAATTTTTTTTTTCCATTACTCCCGCGAAGCAATTAGGCAATGGCGCGCTTAGAAAGCGAGTGTGATGAAATTTATTAATATTACTTCATCATCATCATGTCAGCAGACGTCCACAGCTGAACATAGGCCTCCCCCAAAGATTACCACAATGACCGGTCCTGTGCCACCCACATCCAGCGGACTCCCGCCACCTTCACCAGGTCACAGGAGATAACGAATATTACTTATTTTATACCAAATTATTGCATTTAAAACTAAAGAAACTGTTCAAATCAAACAACTGTCGTCAGCAGAAAACTTGCTGGTACTTGCTTTTTGCTGGTGGCAGGATCTCGTGCAGGGTCCGCCCGAATAGCTACCACCGTCTTACCCGTTAACCTGCCACTAAATAGCAGTGTTTGCACTGCTGTGTTTCGGTTTGGGGTTAGATAGCCGGTGTAATTACTGGCATAGAAGCAATACATCTAAGTCCTCAGGGTAGGCAGCGCATAAGCGATTTTTTGATCACTTACTTATGTCCATGGGTCGTTCCAGCTTTCCATCAGGTGGGCTGAGAGCTCAGTTGTTTTTATCGACATCGATATCGATAAGAAAATATTTCTCATCCTAGTTTGATTGTGACAGTCTTTGTTTTGCTATGGATTTTCCGGGCTCTGGTGATTAAATTATATTTCACCTTTTTTAGTTTTGTTTTTTTTCATGTTTTCTACTGTCTAACAGTATAAATATTTCATTAGTTCACAACAAAAATGTACCGTTAGTCAATAGTTATTCACCTCTTTATATCTGTCTTCAAGTGACTTATTAAAATATGACTATGTTCTAAAATATGTGGAGTCGCCGGTTAACTTCCATCGTCATCGTATGAGTCAGTGTAAATTAATGAGAAATGACTTTCAGTTTTTAAATTGCAATTGGAATTGAGGTGCGACCACAGAGTAGCTTAAATGAAACCGGCCATGTGTATGTCGGGCCATGCTCAGTGCAGGGTTCCGTTCTTCCGTTGTTGTTCAAAATCGGCTGCGCCGATCATATTCGTAAAAGCTTAAAGTAGTCTACAAGCGTATTCATTTTTTTTCATATTTTTCGAACCCACGGATTAACAGTTAGAGAGGGGGTTTTTTAAAGTCCGGACCGGAGTGGTTATCTCTGAAAATATAGACTTAAAAAAATCTTTTGAGACCGTTATTCTTTTTAAAATACCTATTAAACGACACCTATTAAAATCCTACAGTGTGGAGTGGGGACACCACAGAAAAAACATTTTCTATTCTACTAGTCGGCACGATTAATATACCTTTAAACATATACGAAATTGCAAAGTTCTAAGTTCTAACAATCACTGAGCTATGCTGCGATCAGACAGACGGACATGGCGAAACTGTCAGGGTTCCTAGTTTACTACGGAACCCTAAAAAATATTATAATAAAATAGTTGAACTAAAAATACAAGCATGGATGGTTGTCTGGTAAAATTCGATATGTCGAGATAAGTATTCATTGAAATAGCATCCTCACAATTCTCACATATAGTTACCGATTTCTAAGAATGAACTTTTGACAGTTATAGATTAATATTAATATGAGGGTAAGGGTAAGACACACCAATTCTTTCGATAGTCTTAACGTCATAGTATTTAGTATAGTAAAGTAGTAGTATTTTAGCCAATACAATGTCGCACTGCTGGGCACAGGCCTCTTCTCATATATGAGAGGACGCCTTAACGTCATTCATATACATTATAATACATAAGGCTCATATCTGAATGAATCAATTGTTAATTCTTAGAAATCGGCAACTTTAAGTGTCATATAGTTCGTATTACAAAAACCAGTTTGTTCGACTAATCGGTTTTCATCACGATAAATTATACACCGTGTTTTTATTGATTTCCGCTAAATTGGACAGGTTACTTGGGACATTAATAGAAGTTGCCTGGTATATCGGCTTTTGTTAATTTCGTAAAAAAATTTTTTTTTTTTGTTTTCATACTTAATAATTGTAATGGCAAGTGTGAGACAACCTTAAGAATAAGATCCCAGGTGACTGACGGCTGTTGACGGCACATGTCAAAATAAGTAACATTAGGATGTAATAAAGGTTGCAGTACACTTGTTCAGTCATTAAACTTATTTTATTAATAACTCAATAACAGTAAGAGTTAAGACACTAGTTTCTTAGAGAAATTGATTATTTTTGACCTAAATAAGGTTCCCTTTAATTTAACGGAAATCAATAAAAGCACGGTGTATTATAATAAAATGAAGCCTACTCTATCTATGTTCCTGTTCTATCCCAACACATGTGAAACACGTGTGAATTGGAAGAGGATATCAATGAAATATTAATAGCGTACAAATATATGAATCACGGACTTCATTTGAGGGTTAAAAACGGGTTAGCATGTGTTCTATATCTTTGATTTATCCCTTTTCGACCCATGGGTTTTTCCCTCATTTATACTGGAGGGATTTCGGTACAAAATATTGAAGAAGTGCAAAAGGATTGGGTATAAGTATAGTAATAGTACATTGTGCATCAAGGGAGGTAAGTACGGAATTACTAGCGAGAGTGTTAGAAGCCCGACGCCGTAGGCGGATGGCTTTTAATGACTCGAGTTAGTATTCCGCTTTAGAATGCAAAACCGGTTACGGTTTGTATGAAATAACCGATTTTAATCGGTTATGCCCATATAAAAATAATCGGTTTTGCATTCCCTAATTCCGCTTACCGACCGTGATGCATGTATACAATGTTTTTCATAACACTTGCCGACAAATGTTAAGTTTTAAGACAAAATATTATTCTATGACGTACTGACATTTCCATTACTCCCTAGAGAATTTCTATTACTCCCGCTACGCACGCAAGCAATGGCGCGCTTAGACAGCAAGTGTGATGAAAAATAACTTATCAATACAGCTTTCGTAGCCTAGTTGGTAGTGACCCGGCCTACGAAGCTGGAGGTTCCGGGTTCGAATCCCGGCGAGGGCATTATTTGTGTATTTATTTATCACAAATATTTGTTCATGGCTGTTTATGTATTTAAGTATCTATATGTATCTATCTATCATATATATTTCGTCGCCTGGTACTAGTACCCACATCACAAGCCTTAATTGAGCTTACCGTGGGACTAGGTTGATTTGTGTAAGATGTCCCAAGATATTTAGATATATAATACACCGGCAACTCTAAATCAAAGGCTTTATCAGAAGTGAAAGATTAGTCGCTAAGTGAAAGGAAATTCTTACTGATAACATTGATAACGTTATCAGTAAACACTCCATTACCTGCGTTACCTGTTATCAATGCATTTGGTTGTTTATTTCATTAAATTATACACAGAATATCGATTAGGTAACAGTTTTATGGGCACCGTTGCCTTTTGATATATGGTGCCACGGATCTCAAAAGTATACAGGTTGTTACACCATCCACTGAAAACCTTGAACGGGGTGATTTAGTAGGCTATACTGAACAACTTTTACTATGGGGCCAATCACGAAATCTAAACAAAAATACTTATTTATGATACAAGTGTGGAAAGCCTATATTCCAACATGTGTACCTACCATACAAAATTGTACAATGCATTATGTGAGGAAACCCAGACTACCTCGGCAGTATCAACCAGGCCGTGCGGAGTACTATGAAAATTCATTCCCGCACATTTGCGAAAAAAAATCTTTCAACCGCCTAATTTTGGAGGCATCACGGAAATGAAGTGGTCATTTGTATAAGGTACCGTGCCTCCTTTAAATTACAAAGTAGCACATTGTAACGAATAGAAACTTCGGAAAAAATAATGCCACCAAAATTAGACGGTTGAAATGCTCAGATATTCAACCAATTACTGAAAAAGAAAGAAAGAAGAAGAAGTACTGAAATGATTATGATGCTAACCAGATACCTACTAGCTTCTAGATTCCAGGTAGTTCCAGTAGAGAGACTGCAATGTTATTTACCTGAAACCGAAACATTTATTTTATTATAATCGGAAAACCATATTCCAACAGCTTGAAATTAATAAGACTAGATTATATTATACAGATTAGTCATCATCATCAGCCTATGATAGTCCTCTGCTGGACGTAGGCCTCTCCTATTAACTATGCGTATAGACGCATTAGGAGGTAAATATCACCACGCTGGGCAAGCGGATTGGCGATCGCAGTAAAGTGTCCACTATGATGACGCTGCTGCCCATCATCAATCTTTTATCAAATAATGGTCAGTGACACTTCAATACAATACAAAATTACAATGTACATTTATGTATATTTATTGATACATTAACTACAATGTATAAATTGTATATAGTCACTCACTTGCTTCATGTAGCTTTTGTTACATGTCATCACTCTTTCAAAGCGAATTTCGTAGAGTGGGGGATAGAATGAGCGAATGCTCGTTTGGTGTAAATGCACCTTTAAAACGTTATACTAAACTCTTCTGGATCCGGCCTAGTTTTTGAGGTAATTTCTTCTGTTGTAAAATTTGTTACCGTTTTCAATTAAGAAACCTAATTATTAAATAATTAACAAAGACTTTGACTTAACAAAAAAAGTGACATTTTCGATATATCTTCCCGCTGGTATTGCTTAATTAAAGAAGAATTTCTAATTATAAACTGATTTATAGGATATTTTTAAACATCAGAATTTAATTTCTCTACGTAGCGGGTAGCTATGATTTGTAATTTTTATTACAATCTTTTAATAAAATTGGCTTAATTTGAATTTAAACTTAGAAGCGTCCTGCCGCCCAGGGTGCTTATACAAGTTGTCAATCGCTAACGCTTAGTCGTCAATCGTAAACGAAAGGCAGCTAACTGTCTTTGTCCCACTAATAAGAAAGAGTGACAGACAGGGAAAACTACGATACCCTACTTAGCGCTAGCGTAGGCAACTTGGCTAAGCATTCAGACAATAAAAATTGCCAGTAAATTTTGGATTAATAGTGCAGGTAATAGAATAGGATTTCATTTGTTTGAGGTGACCTTTTAATGGGCCTCTGGCCAGCAGAAGGTTACAACGCTTTTTAAATTTCTTCATTTAAGCGTACATGTACCTACAACATTTGAAGAGATCCCATCATCAGACCGCAACTTGGTGCCTACGGGACCATGTCGGGGTAATACACGTTCGATCATAAAAAAAATATCGGTTCACGATTCTCGGAGATATCGGGTAACAAACATACAAAAAAAAAATCTGCCGAATTGTAAACCTCCTCCTATTTTGAAGTCGGTTAAAATAAAATTAACGCCTGCAACAAACCATGTCGAATGACAGTGTCAACGTCATATTTAATTTGCGAAAACGCGGCGAACGATCATTGATGTCACAACACTTCGCGTAAAATATTAAAATAAAAAGACCCCAGAGACACCGATGCCGTGCGATAAATACTCGCGTATTTCTAGATACTTGTGAATACTCGCGTATTTATACTTGTTAATACTCGCGTATTTACACTTGTTAACCCTCTGCGACTGACGTTACGTCTATCAGACACCCGTATTTTGCAATTACGCCATTACGATGTTGATTACAATATTCAATAATTTCGCGTCACGTGACCACGTCAGTGGCAGAGGGTTAACATTAGGTCCTTACATGTATGACGTAGGTGATTTTATTGATCGACAATCAATTAGTACCTACTCCGTCCAATCCCTGTCCGTAAAAAAGACGGAAAATTCAAATGATCCATTGAGAGACAACACTTTTTGCTTATTTTTTGTTTAATTTGCCACTTAGTAAAAACTTCGATCAAAGAAGATCTAAAATGCTGCAATGTTTCTGAAGACGACACGTCAGACAGGGCAAAGTAGCAGAAAGAGAAGACGAGGAAGGCAGAATCCACCATCATATGGGAATAAAAATTGCCAAATTCAAGTCTTTATTGCAAAAGTCTTTATTGGAAAATCCATGTAATAGTTCAATCCATGCCAAGGAGAAAGAGAGAGTAGTAACTTCGATACGATATTCATTTAATATTCAAAAGTACGCGGATCCAGTCTATCAGACTATAACTAAAAACCGCTTTTTTTTGTATTCCGGATGCTTAGCCAGGTTGCCGATTGCTAACGCTTAGTAGCGTATCGTAGTTTTCCCTCTCTATCACTCTTTCATATTAGTGCGATAAAGACAGTTAGCTGCCTTTCGTTTACGATTGACGATTAAGCGTTAGCGATTGGCAATTTGTCTAAGCACCCTGGCAGCAAACCCTTTCTTTTGATAACCATATCATGAGGGTAGATTTTAAACAGCCAGTCCGCCATCTTGTGGAGACCGCCATATTGGATTTGTAACGTTTATGAGCTAGTCAATTAGTCATGTATTGTCACCAGAACTCAGAGCGTGTGCAAAATTTCATCCTAATTGAGAACCGGGAAATGGGTCAAATTAAGATACTAGGATTTTCTTACATACATAGTTATAAAGCGAAGCTAATAAAGCATGTTAGGCACTGATCTCACCGCAAGCTACTAAGCTATGAACTATCGGCTATATGCCCTGGTCACGACATTGGTCTAAGGCGACTAGCGGCGAGCTAATCCATGAGTTGGAGCGGGATGCCGATATGGGTACGAGAGGGAACACCATACGTTTTCCGCTAAGCCGGTCGCCTTAGACCGATGTCGTGGCCGCGGCGATAAACACGAAAAATATATATTATATCTTTTGTTCGTGTTTACAGCCGATAGTTCATAGCTTAGTAGCTCGCGGTGAGACCAGTGCCTTAAAAACTGGTATATTATGATTTGATCGACAACGAAATGTTTCGACCTTGTAAACTAATTATAAATTATTACTGTACTGTTAAAGAAATCTTTGTTAAACAGAAGCAACACGAATTGAGGCATATTGCGTGCGTCAAATTTTTCTTAGTTTTATAATTTCTTAAGGGTCTAGGAATTTATTATATCAAATCGAAAAAGGGATTTGTTTCTGCAGAAACGTGATACATGTCATTTAGTATGAAAACAGCCGATAATTGTTCATAAACGTCTGATAACTTAACAAGCCGAGCCGCTGAGTATTGTTTGTCCCGTTTGCTCTTATGGACACATTGTTCAGATCGAAAGGGACAAACAATTGTTAGCGGCTTAAGTTAGCAGACGTTTATAAATAAGGGGGTTAGACGTACTTTGCCTCATTGCACGGCTAAAACAGATCATTAGTCATTATCTAGTTATTGAAATTCCAGAGTTGTGGGCTCAAAACGAGATGTGGTCGAGTACCCTTATTATATTAACACGCCGGTGACACGCATATGTGACCGAAAAAACTGTACTCCTATGCCGGTGACACACATACGTGATCAAAGTAATCTTATTCTTATGCCACTAACATTAATCAAGTTCTCACTCCTATGCCAGTGGGATAGAAATACGTACGTTTTTGACACAAGTCTGTGTCGACGGCATAGGAGTACAATCTTTTCGGTCACACATGCGTGTCACTGGCATAGGATTTCTATCAGATAATTTTGATCGGCATAGTATAAGCACTTAGTGAAACAGTACCGGAGGCGAACGTGTTAATGTTGCATAAACTAAATATTATGTCTTTAGACACTTTAGGTTCATGGGGCCCCAGCGAACGTCCGGTTGACGTAAATAAAGACCGAAGAGCTGGCGATTTCCTCGCACAACGCATCAGTATCCTCCTGCCGCCCAAAGACCTTCCTAAAGGTCTCCGATTGACTAGTGGTTCCGGCCCACACATATTACCACATTCAACTTATAGACGCCCAATAGTCCTTTTAAAAGTTCTCCAACTTCAACCTCTCACAGAACTTCAAATTAATCGCGTGTTAAAGTTGGATGGTTCCAGAATGATAGTGTCAGGTTTGAAGTTTTGGATAAACGTCAAGTTGTCAACCATTATCAGACAGTTGTGAGTTAACCTCCGCAACATCGAGGACGTGGAGAGTAAATCCATGATTTTCTTTGATATCTTGGTAGATTTCTTTAATGTTTTTGTTGTAAAAGGTGCATAAAATATTCATCTTGGTTTTTCAATATATATTTTATCATGAATCTATAAATTTGTGTAAATACAACAACTTTTAATCGGGAGACCAACGAGAAGGCATGCGGGCGTTAACTTGTATTGGCATTTTAAAAGGGCTACGGGCTTTAATCGTTAGGATTGGCAAATATGTATGTTGATTGAATGAAAAATTAGGAAATTCAGCAATGCTAATTCAGCACAGATCAGTATAGATAGCTAACGGTGGCATGGAACATGTCGCAGCGTTATGGCCGATAGGCCTTTATAGTGTGACAGATGCGCGCCCTATGAGCCAGTCGCAACTTACCCGCGACTGCAGGATGAACTCGGACATATAGAGAGCGGACGTGTTTTCTATTCTATGGGTGTTACTAAATTAAATTAAAATAGTTAAAGAGTGTTCTTAAGTTTAAATGTAATGTCGACGCGATGTAGCGGCTGTGACAATACAATTTATGATATTTCCTATATGGAATGTTCAAAGGACTCGTGTAAAAAATTATTCGATCTTAGGTGTTTGGCGTTGTCCACGGAGACATTTGAAACGTTCACGGAGGAGTACAAAAAACAGTGGTTGTGCCCAGGATGTGTCTGCTCGAGGCCGAAGCATGATGATACACCGGTAAGAGGAAAAATAATGGACCAAACCTTCACTCCTGTGAGTTACGTTAATACTTTACGCGGCAACCGCCAACAGATGGATGTTTCTCTGAATGAAAATGAGGCAAAAATATTGGATGTACTTGGTGGCCTCCGAACTGAGATTTTGTTTCGGTTAGATAATCAAGTGGAAGCATTTAAACAGCTAGAGAACCTGTTTATTTTAAATCAATCAGAGTTGAAAGAATTATGAGAGCAAATGAAGGTAGCGCAAGAAAAAATAAGTACCGTATGTGAACTAGAAGACCAAGTAAAAAAATTGAAAACAAGAAATGCACAACTGGAGGCTTACATTAGTGGCATGGACAGTAAAGAAAAAAATGCAATTCTATCCCCTAGTTCGCCAAAACCTATACAATCGTATGCAAAGGCGACTACAATGAATCTACCCGCGGTGTCAGAAAAATTGCGCCCAAACTACCCACCCGCTGCAGTCACTAAGCTTACCACTATAGATACACAACAAAGTGTGGCCACGAAACAAGGGAGTTCATGCGCGGATAAGGATCAGCGAGCGCATTGCTCTGCTCTGTTAGATTTATCGAATAATATTGTAAGAAATGAAGGTGAATGGGAAGAGGTGAAGAAAAAAAAAAGAAGAAGTAGGTTTCCAAATAACGAAATTAAAACAGGTGCAAAAATGGACGCGGGAGATATTCAAGGCACAGAACGAAAAAAATATCTGCATGTATGGCGATTAATTAAAGGTGTAACAGTACAAAAATTAGAAACTTATGTAAGAGAAATATGTGGCCATAATTGCGTAATAAAGGTGGAGCAAATAAAACATAAGACTGAAAGAGACTATGCATCTTTCATAATAAGTGTCCCAGAAAGTCACTACGATCAATTATGTGACCCCATTGTTTGGCCAACTGGCGTTGAGTTCAGCGAGTGGGTGTGGTTTCGAAAACCGAGAGATCCTAAATATACCTCAAAATAAAACAATTCAGGTATATTACCAAAACGTTCGAGGACTACGAACGAAGTTGGATGAATTTTATTTAGGGTTGGCGTCCTCGAGTGCACATTTGTTTGCAGTGACAGAATCTGGATGCAATCGATCCATTACCGATGCTGAGATAATACCGCGGGGCTACAATATTATTAGATGCGACCGCGTAGATGGACGTAAACAAGGCGGCGCGTTTCTCGTGGCCACACCGCGCTTCGGACTTCGGAGCGTACAGTTACCGGGTGACGTCACAGTGAGCGATAAGGTGTTCGAACTCGTCTGTGCGAATGTGTACGAGCGGGATAGGTTGTTATTCTTATGTTGCGTTGTGTACATACCGCCAAGTAGTAAAGATTCTGATTATTTGATTTTATTTGGGATTATAGAACAATTATGTGTTTCGCATAGCATATAATTTTTTCAGACTTATTGCGGATTCAGTCAGAGAAACCAAATAAAAAATTGTAATAATAGACAATTAGACCTAGTTTTAACATCATTGGGGGAGAGTGTTATCGTACGTGCAGCGCCCGAGGCGCTAGTTCCGATTGACGCATACCATCCGCCGCTTGAGGTGTCGGTACCGGTGGCGAGAGGCGGGGCGCGGGGACGGGGGAGCGCGCGCCTCGCGGGCACCGATACCGACGTTCAGCACGCTCAGCAGAAGTGGAACTTTGCAAAGGCAGATTATCCAAAATTATATGCGTTACTTTTATCTATAGATTGGAACCCATTATATAATTTAAATAGTGTAGAAGAATGTCTCCTTTATTTTTACGACATTATAAACAGCGTTATAAGCGAATGTGTGCCTAAAAAAATACAAAGTCCTTGTAAATCTAGGTACATATATCCTGAATGGTATGGCGCTGAGGTGATTCGTGAAATAAAGGCTAAGGCGGTCCTCCATAAAAAATATAAGGCTCAAAAATCGTGTGAAAATTATGACGCTTTTGCGAAGTGTAGGAAACGGGTAAAATATTTAATTGGAAGAGCTTACGTGCAATATCAGGACCGGGTTCAGGCGCATCTGAAAGAGGATCCAAAGGCTTTTTGGAATTATATAAAGTCGAAGACTACGCATGGCAGCTCTCAAAAGGTTCTTAAAGATGGAATGGTTCTCCATGAGAGTAAGTGTGCTAAAGAATTTGCAGAGTTCTTTCAATCTGTGTATAGCACCGTTCCAGCGGAACTAGACGTGTGCGCGGCCATCGCGGAGGCAGAATGCGGGTGGAGCTCGGCGCGTATACACGTTGAAAAGCTGTGTCTGCCTGATGTGATGCGAGCTTTGAAGAACCTTAAACCAAAGCGTTCGGCCGGACCTGATGGTATCCCGGCCTTTTTATTTCGGGACTGCCGTTTTGTGTTAGGGCAGCCACTCCTACATATTTATAACACTTGTTTGTGTGAAGAAGTGTTCCCGGAGTTATGGAAAACAACTCGTGTAGTCCCGGTTCCTAAAGGGGGAGGAGGCCAGGGGGTGGATGGATATAGGCCGGTTGCCGTGTTGTCCACGCCCGCTAAAGCTTTTGAGTCAGCATTGCAAAATATTATTTACAAGCAGATACAGAGCCAGCTTTCTGACGCGCAACACGGGTTTCGGCCGGGTTTTAGTACAACTAGTAACTTGCTCAGCTACGTGTCCCAGATTACGCCAGTGGTGGACAGTGGGGGGCAAGTTGACGCCGCATATTTTGATTTTAAAAAAGCTTTTGACGTTGTCGATAATGACATCCTTCTGCGAAAGCTAGCTGGCGTCGGCTTGACTCCTCACCTATTAAAATTCTTTGCGAGTTACATGACTGACAGGCGACAGTATGTAGAGTACGCTGGGTACAGGTCGGAACCGTACTTTGTGAGATCTGGAGTAAGTCAAGGGAGTAATCTCGGTCCTTTAGAATTTATTATTATGGTAAATGACTTGCCCCAGATTATTAAACATTCGGGATGCCTACTGTTTGCGGATGACTTAAAGTTATTTTTACCCATAAACTGTCCGGCAGATTGCACTTTATTCCAGAGCGATATAGACAGGGTAGTTTTGTGGAGCGAACGTAATAAATTGTATTTTAACCTGTCCAAGTGCGTCACTATTACTTTCTCGCGTGCCCACACCCCTGTCTATCACGACTATTATATCGACGCCGAACCATTAAAAAGAGTAGAAGATGTAAAAGATCTAGGCATAAAATTTACTTTCGATCTAAGATTTCGAGATCATATTAAAAATATTTGCAAGAAAGCTTACCGGATGCTAGGTTTTGTACTGCGTCGATCTCATAACTTTACGAACATTGGAGCGATTGCGGCTTTATACAATGCTCTCGTCCGCAGCGGCCTCGAATGTAATGCAGCAATCTGGACTCCGCATGAAGCGAAGTACCAGTTAATGGTCGAACGGATACAAAATAAATTTATTCGTGTTTTATATTTACGAAAATATGGAGTATATCCTTTCTACCCCCTTATGTATCCGACGTTGTTTGTACTGGGCATGGTGGGGTACAACGAGTTGCGAGTGCGCCGAGAGCTGTGTCTGGCGACATACTTGTTTAAGTTGTTACGGGGGAAAGCGTACAACAGTCAAGTGTTGAGCTGTGTGGGCCTGTACGTACCCGACAGGTACGTGTGGCGGCGCCGCCGGCCGCGGCTGCTGGCCGAGCGGCGCGGGCGCACGAACCTACTCGGGAAGGCGCCGCTGACGCGTGCGGTAACGACTCTTAATGTGGTAGCTGAGAACATTGATCTGTTTTGTTGTTCTCTGACTGAATTCTCAAAGTCCACTTTGTACACATTGTGTTATATGCGCAATAATTTAGTATAATTTATATTTGCTATGGTAAACAATATAATTATAATGTTAATAGTTACGCTATTGTCTTAGGTTTAATAAATACCTGTAAAGATAGATGTAAGTGTGGAAAATAAATAAAATAAAAAATAAATAAAAAAAATATCCGCAAAATGCCGAATTATGCCTTTATTTCTTGTAAAAATAGGAGTGTAAATAAACATTTCGAGGACTATTGAGTCACGTACCACATGAAAGTATTGATTTTTATAGTTATTAGTTGACAAAACCACGTATTTTTACAAATAATATACAACAACAAACCGCTGACATAAATGTCATAATGATTTTACTTGGGCGTACCAATAGGTTGAACTATTCAGTGACAAATTGTATGTGCGTTTTACATTGACGGCTTAGAATAGCAAGCAAGTTGCAATTTGGTAAGTGACCGTGCAATGTATCCAATTGCTAGCGATATTCACAACCGTCCTGTCATTTCTTGGTACGGCCGCTGCGAGCAGGCCGCGAACTAGAGGTACGACTAACCGTGCCGATGACAAATAGGGTCGATAAATTGTTGATGTATTTGATTATATTCAATTTTTCTTTCATATTTTGACCTTTGTATCAATATCTTATCTTCATAAAGGTAAAACAATATATATAGATTATATCGCGTATTATATTATTTTGAGCCTTTTACAATAACCGTTGTCAAATGTTGAAATTGTTTTATTTAAATATGTGACCATCGCGGAAACGGCTGATGATAACATTATATTTATTAAGGGTACAACCGTCTAAATAATTATTTGTTCATGTGATTCCCAGCCACAATTAAGATAATGTCGTTAATAACTTGCTTTGTTCATATTCAAATATACATATGTTTATAATTGACATTCTGTAGTTTATTATTTACAAACCAGATCCGACACGAAAGTAAGAAAAAAGTTTTCTAATTTATTATTAAACGACATAAAATGAAAACAAACAATATAAGGACTTAACTTAACTACCTATAAATAAATAAATTGGCCTAAATCGCCGTCAGTGGGCAAGGTACCCAGAAGGCTGGCCGCATGCCCCCGCTGTATAGCTATACTTAAACGCTGTGCAAGGTACTGGCCAGCCCTCTGGTCGCCTGATGTCTCTCTTAGGCGAGCCGCTAGATCTTTAAAAAGTCCATGTGCACTTGGCCCCCATGGCCCCAAGGTCTCCACTCCAAACGCCGCAAATATGTAGCTGGTTCCTAAAGCAGCATATTTGCGGCGCTTGAGACTTTCGGCTAATGATGCCGCGGCGCCAGCAGCAACGTCGGTGACCGAAACATGGGACGGCGCCAGAGTGTCAACGCAGGTGGCGTCCCAAACTAGCGGCCGGCCCATGCTCCAGGGCACCAGCGTCATTCCGTCAGGCCTCTTGCCGTCGTCCCTGGCCAGACCGTTGGGCTCTAGGACGGCCGGTATTTTCGCGCTAACAAGGGCGCGACGGATAACATAATATTTATAAAGATTAGATACATCGTCCAATGCGATATTTTAATCTGTATTCATTTCTTATTAAATGATAGATCGATTTTAATGTTTTTCTTAATATTCCGACCTTATCAAATATCTATGGATAATAATTTATCGACGTAGCCTCCTCTCTAGTGCCGCATCATATGGTAGCGCTTTAGCCAATCATAGCGTGGCAAAGGCCCGACCTCGGAGACACCGAGACTCATTACAATTTCGCTTCGTTACAAATCTCTCTCTTTCATATATCTATGTAATTCAGCTATGGCATCATAAAGTTCTTTTGTAATCTTTTGTAATTTGTAAATGACTATATTTGGACAGAGCGTTCATCTAATTAAAATATTGATCTCAAGTTAAGTTTGCCATTGACTGAGTTTTTTACTGAGTGAGTAAATTAGAATGTAGGTGTTCTAAAAATCTGTGAAAAAGTAAGCGCAATACAAAATAGTACATTGTGCATCAAGGGAGGTAAGTACGGTATTACTAACGAGAGTGTTAGAAGCCGGACGCCGTTAGGCGGAGGGCTTTTATAACTCGAGTTAGTATTCCGCTTACCTACCGTGATGCATACAATGTTTTTCATCACACTTGCCGACAAAAAAAATAAGTTTTAAGACATAATATTATTAAATGACGTACAGACATTTCTATTACTCCCTACGGAATATCACTTTTCTATTACTCCCGCTACGCGCGCAAGCAATGGCGCGCTTAGACAGCAAGTGTGATGAAAAATATATTTTTAAAGCGATTTTTATTTATAATCCCTTATTTCCTATCCTACTTAGGTAAATCTTTTTATTATTTGTATGCAAAAATAGGATAATATTATATAGCTAAATAACGTTCAGGATGTGATTTTAAAAGGCATATGGGCGGTTACCCTATTTTTACATAAAATACCGACGTGGTGAAGTTTAGTGCCTAATTATCGGGTCGTCGTCCATTTCATATAAGTTTTATTGTTCTTTTTATACACAACACATGATATATTTTAATAATCAAATAGTCATGGCTGAAGAAAATGCCGGTTGTTGCCAATATAAATGTTAGAACGTAGCAATGTTAGGAAACATACTAGATTATTTTTTATTTCTGGTATTTTTTAACTTTAATTATGATTTATTTTTAATATATAAATTAATGTATAAATTATCTATATAAAGATTAAATGTTTATTTCAATAAACTCATAAATAAAAGAAATAGAAAATAAAACAATTCTTGAGGTAGCAGCCCGGAGACCTTTTAAAAAGACATTGAATTTCAATGTTTTTTTGGTATCTTAGCCCTCTACTCATATGCCATATAACCCACAAAAAACCCTACACTCATACAATAATGCTAAATCAATAATATCGTACATGGAATATCTTGGGCCCGAACCATGCGAACCTATAAAAAGGCCTCTGGGCTGCTATCCCATCTTTGGTCAGAAAATTCTGGGCGGCAGGAGGGTATTGCGATACAGCGAGGAAATGCCGCCAGCATCCTCGGTACAAAGCCACAAGGGCCAATCTCAGATATAGGTTAGGTTACGTAGATTAGTTAGATTTAATCTATGTACATAAGTTGTAGTTTGAAAATAAATATTTAAAAAAACAGAAAAAAAACCCACCCGCATCCATATCCGCAAGGAACAAATATTTGTGATAAATAAATACACAAATAATGCTCTCGCCGGGATTCGAACCCGGAACCTCCAGCTTCATAGACAATCACTACCAAATAAGCTACAGAGACTGTAATTTAATTGTAGTAATCACAAACTATTTAATAGTAGTACCTATTCATTATTAATTTTATTACAGAAACGACATCGCGTGAGATAGTTCATATTTTTTCCGCTATAATAAACTTATAACAATCAGTATTATTATCATGAGTTAGCCGCGGTCGTAAATAATACATTTTAATTAAGGTAACTGAGCTATCCGCCCACCTGATGGAAAGCGGGAACTGACGCCCATGGATAGTGACCAAAAAATCGCCTATGCGCTGCCTACCCTGAGGATGGATTGCCTCTATCTATGCCAGTAATAACATCGGCTATCTTACCTACAAAGCTGGAGGTTCCGGGTTCGAATCACTTCTTTTTAACTCGGGTGATTACCTCACCCTCGTCGAAAAAAAATTGTTTGCACTTGCATCTTGCATCGAAATGTACTATTTTTAAACAATAATCTAGAGTTAGGTTTTAAAAATAAATATATTGAAAATTACATAAGAATATTTATTTTAACAGTTCGTTGGACCTCACGCACAGTGCTGCCATCTCGCCGCTTCATAGTGGCAGAAAAAGTATCAAAACCCCTCATTAGGTTAATGTCAGAAACATAATAAACCAAAAATAAAGTTAGTTGTAATACTTGTAATATGAATTAATGTAACCACCAAATGACGATTTTTCAAGAGGGCCCAAAAACGAATTTGACATTTATAAAGTAAGTTGTAACTTTTTAGTTAATTCTATTGAAATGATGTTTATCTCGTTTGTTTTATTTTTGAGAGGCCTATTTGACACACAGTTACTAACTGCGACCACAGTCGTAGTTCAGGAAATGACTGGTGTTTACGTTAATTTTTTTAAACATTTAAATCATCAAAAGTAGATTTCGTAATTTAGTGTAACTGTGTAACTAATTGAAACCGAATTGCTTATGAGCCATACAATACGGATGGCGCTTACAGCATTGACATATATAAAAATAAGGTGAGTAGGTACATTAGGAAGGACATATTTATTTTGTACGCACTAATTCGTACTTACGTTAAAATTTATTGTCTATGATTATTTTAAACCTTTACATACGTTAATAAAAAACGTAGAAACCTAATAAAATGGCAAAGTTTTTGTTAACGTAATCGACATTTTTTTCTGGATATCAATATTTTATATACACCGTTCGATAGCGCAGGAAATTTGCAGTCGAACGGTATACTTAGCTCAATTAAGGACAATGCGGATAAGACCGTATATCCGGAAAATCCGTCTACCAACTGATTTCCACCCCTAACTCAACAATATAAGACGCATAATGACGGACTTTCCTTACAAATAAAATATGCCGGACTTATCCACACTGCCCTTACGTCATTTTGGTGGTTACTTTAATTTATATTACAACCGACGATAATAGGTGTATATTGATATTTATAAATTATAACTAATGTTTATAGCCACGACAAACTCACGTTTGGTAATGACAACCTATTTTAGTTTAGCTTCAGTTTGTGAACAAATGTCTGTAGCCTTGAGGTAATGTATGAAAGAATTATGAGAAATTAATGTCAAAGTAAATAGATTTGACTTTGCTTTCTATTTTAAGACGCATTATTTTACGATTTATTGTTCGTGGTTAGAAAATAGAAATGTAAAGAATGACTACGTTAAACCTACGTTATGTTATTTTTGTTTGTTAGTTCTATAAAAGGTACATATTTAATCTAGATCTTGTTTTAAGCTACTTATAATTATGTTTTGCTAATAATATTATGTAACACAACATGCTTCAATAATAGTGAACTGTTCGCGATCCAGGTGTACGATACAAACCCGAACAGGGTTTAACGTCACCTTATGGTATACTATGTAATGCTTTTCATGTAATAAAATAAATAAAAATAAAAAAAAACCAAAACCGTAGGCAATCCTCGATCTAAATAGGTTCTGGGGTGCGATTTTTGAATTTCACCAGTGACTTATTCTCACCGAAAACAAGTGATTTCCCTTGAGTTCGTATTTTTGAAATGTCACCGGTGACTAGAATTGTCATACCTATGATATTGCTTTACGAGTGCCTCCACCCACTCGATTTGAAATCACCGTGTGACTATTTTTGACAGTTGACTTAGTGACATCAGCCATCTTTCAAAACTTTAATTTTCTTTTCAAACGACATTGACACCCCGTTTTACGTTCGACCACTTTGACAGTACCTAATATGACTTATAGGTAGTATGAAAAATAAAAACCGATACTAAGGGCAACACTACTACATCTGCGCAAAAAGGAACGTAAAAGGATAATTTAATTTTCTATGACTGACATTATACTATTTCGGCATATTGATAAAGAACGTGTGAGAATCAAAAATACGGCATTTGGAAAACAGTGACTTCAAATCACTGGTGATAATTTTAGTCACCAGTGATCTCAATATCGTCGGTGAAATTCAAAAATCGCACTCAATGTTCAACTATACCTACCTTCATTCATGTACAGGCATTTCAAAACAACCATACAAATGAAAATACAAGTAATAACAACTTTCAAAAATTATTTATCAAAAGAAATCGCAATTTAATTTTAACTTTTGTGAGACAAAAACTATAATTTAAAACGGTTAAACTAACATGTATTTAGTCGCGCGATGTTTCGAAGAGCCTAGGTCTCCATTATCAATCTTCCCGCCTCGAAACTAAACGAAATCGTCAAACGAAACGTTTCCTTAAATAGTCCCCACTTAGCCAAAACTAACTGGCAACACTTTATTTTTAAACAACTCAACTTTAAAAAGCATAAACGTCTACTTAAACGTCCATAATAGGTAGAACGTGCTTTCGCCCAATTTCAAATATAGAACGTCCAAAATGGCGGATTTCACAAATCCCCGCCTTATCCGGCGGCTCGCAGAGCGCCATCTGTCATCGAGTTTGACAGTTGACAGTGAAACGATTTAAAAATAGAACTTCGAAAGATGCCGAATGAGTTTGGGGGAAGTTTTTTGTTTATC